>JAZGTK010008755.1:0-17942 GCA_036877625.1 Ambastaia sidthimunki | reverse complement strand
CGGAGGTGGCGTAGCTGTATGCTTTGTTTATAACGTAATTCCTAAACTGTTTCACGTTACATGCATTATAAGCGACTCGTTTAAAAGAGTTGTGTTGCGTTTGGCTAATTGCTGTGGACAAGGTATTACAGTACGTTTGACGCATGCGCAATGTATAGAGCTGAATGAAATAATGTGTTACGCACGTCATGTTATTCAACTTTTTTACCAAATTTTGCATAAGAACAACATTGTCTTTTGATTTTAGTTTGAAGAGATGGCTGATTTGTTGACAGTGTATGACGATGACGAGGCCAACACCTTCATCGATTGCCCGGTAAATTCTTTAATATCCTTCTATTTGCTTAGCATAGTGTAAATGCATTGATCTAGCTGTTCTTTATTTTAAATAAACGATACCGATACATTTTGCTGTTTAGATCTGTGACAAAAGAATGAGGGGAGAAACCCAGTACAAAATCCATGTGACCACGTTACAACATTTGAAGGTAAAGTGAAACATTCAAGTGTTGTTTATCTACATTATATTTTGTATAATGCACATTTTGAACATTCATTAAATGCGAACTCAATAAAATCCTGTTTAATTCTTGAATGCTGTAAAGATGCTTTGACCACTCAGTTATACTGTATTACTTATTAACTGACTGTTTTTAAGTTACTCCTTTCTGTTGCATTTAGTTTTAGGTCTCTTGACGAAAAGACATTAATTCAGAAATAACATTTTAACATAACTGTTTCTTTGCTGTCTTGGGTACTGAATGACTTTACAAATCTGATGGCTGTAATGTTTTGCCAGTCCCATAAATCACTCGCTTTGCATTTTAAACATATAAAGTTTATTGTGTGGATGTCTGAATGCTTTGATGTTCTATGACCTTTAAGCATTTTGGATGTTTTCTTTATCTTTGCTTATGTACTTCAAAGTCCAAATAATAATTCTTGCTGTTCGTGCTGTACTGTATACCAAAGGAAGAATTTTCCATTCACAGGTTTGGAGTTCATTCATTAGTCTTCTGACCAGAAGGCAGCCGCCTGTAACAACATCTATTAAAAGCGCTTGTACTCTTGTGCACTTCTGTATATTTGAGAAGAATATTTAATTCCTTTTTCCTTCATATGGCATTGTTCATCTTTTGTAGTCTGAGGGCATCTTCACACTACTCGTGTCATCTAATGTGGTTTTGTAACAAAACCACAAGTTTCTTTATCTGTCTCATGTGCCCTGCCTTTGGTTCAAGAAATCTCCCACTTCCACTTTGGGTGGCAACTTTCGAACTTTTCGGTGTTATGCCTTGCAGCTTTTTGTCAGTTTGGCACAAAGCAAAGTTATTTCAACATTTTCTTTGACTGCTACCAGGAGTGTTTTAAAAAGGAAGTTCATGGCCTTAAACATTAAATCACTGAAGATTTTAAGGAGGCAATATGTATGATATACATCTGAAATTCTTGACCAGACTGTTTTCAGACTGATATCTGTGAAATAGTTGGTGTTTTGGGCAAATGAAAAATTTGCCAGCAGAGTTCTTATTTATTTTCTTTGGTCTTTTAGTTTTCTTATGTTCTTTGCCCTTTTGCAAAGACTTTCTTTTATCCAGAGTGATGCACAAAACAGTTACTACAAGGATAGTAACAAAGAGCATCATGTGGAGCGAACATGTCAAAAGAAAAAGTTTGTGCGATGGGAAAGCCCTTAAAGAAGGTCTCCCCTTTTTGAAGTGCAGACCATCTACCATCTCAACACCAGTCTATTTTTTTTGCTAAAAAGATGCTTGTGTATTAACCTGTTTGTTTACTTTTTCAGTATATAAAGTATCTTCAGTGAGGTGCTCATAAAAGTATACTTACCAGTGACTGTTTTTCTCCACTGTTTGTCTATATCTCGTCAAAGAAAGAGGAGGCCCTTGTTGCCCAGGGTAAGTAGTATAAAGTAATAAACTTTGTCTCCAATGTAATTGGAATGTCTAGCCTTCTCACTATGCCTTGTTCTACTAGATTTAAATGAAATTAATAAAAACAAATCATATACCAATAAAAGGGTATATGGGTTTATATACCTTTTGAAGGGTATACCTTCAAAAGTCACGAAATGTTATTTAATTTATCTGTAACTGGTAATTTGTCTGTAATAGAACTTATTGTGTAGAGTTAAAATAAAATTGTTTAGGAAGAGTGCTGCGTATTAAACAGGTATGTAGTAAATGTCAGAAGAATACATTTCATTTGCAGTTTGTAAGTATGCAAATTATCAGATGTCCTTTTAAAGGTTTAGTAGGGTTTCCAGAGAAAGACATCCTGCCGCCAAGGTATTTGGACATTGGACACCATTCAGCTGTCACAATCACAGATTTTTCAGCAAACAATAATTTCATGGATATCATGAGTTTTCACAGTCTTGTGAGTCACTTATGGATGTAATATGAAGATGAACTAAAAAATTAATTCTGTTGGAATCACATTGGTCTGTAAAGGACAAGCAATCCAAGATTCATGAGTTAAGTCTCAGTTGGCCCTTGAAATAAAACAGGAGTAACAGTTGTTATTCCAGCTTCCATAGATTTTAAATCCAAATAATCTATTTGATGTTTTCAGCTTTGTATTTGATCTGAACAATGAATTTTTTTATTTATTGTTCATGCCCTCTAGTATATTTTTACCCACATGGTTTTAAATTAAACTTACTATGTGTGATTTGTAGCCTTTTGTTTGTTATATAAAATTAAATATACTGAGCACAATGCTTTCATTTGCGGCTGAATGTAAAGTGGTAGGGGATGAAGGTCAGCATCTCCAAATCCGAGGCCATGATTTCCCGCTGGAAAAAGGTGGATTGTCCCCCTCAGGTAGGGAGTGAGTTGCTTGCCCAAGTGGAGGAATTCAGGTATCTTGGGGTATTGTTCATGAGTGAGGTAAAACCAGGGCATGAGGTTGACAGGTGGATCTGTGCAGCAGCAATGAGGTTGTTGTACTGGACCATTGTGGTGAAAAGGAAGCTTTGCTGGGGGAAAAGCTCTCTGTTTACCAGTCGATCTATGTTTCAACCCTCAACTATGGTCATGTCTGGGCTGACCTGGGGTGTGAAGCTCAGACATCCAGGAGGGATTTGGAGTAGAGCCACTGCTCCTCCTCATTGAAAGAAGCCAATTGAGGTAATTTGGTTATCTGGTTAGGATCCTTCCTGGGGAGAGGTGCAAGCCCAGGACACACTGGATTATATCTCATGGCTGTCCTGGGAACACCACAGAATGCCACATCAGGACCTGAAAGTAGTAGCCGGAAAAAGAATATATGTGCTTTTCTGCTTAGCCTGTTACCTTCATGACCTGGTTCTGGATAAAGCTGTGGAGAATGATGATGATCACAAGAAAGCTCAGCAAATGTGAATGGAATGATTGGCAGGTGCCAGGTATGAATTACAACAGCATATTACAAGCCCCATTGATTCATTTGTGATCTTGGGGACTGTTTGCATTTCACAGGGTACTATTTTGCCCTATCCTGTAGTGATTTAAGCCTCTGACCCTGGATGCTTTCTATATACAAAGCGTATCAAAGCTGAAGCCATGAGTGGAGGGGACATGTTGAAAATGATTCTGCATTTGCGTTTCCAAATTTGACCCAGGGATCTCTTAGAGGACCTTCATTTAGAGGCGTCAAACATTTGCATTGCAAAACTATTTTACCATTTCTTGAAGCTGACTGGATGAAGCTAATAGAAACTTGTTTTCATGCCATCATGGTGCATGATAATGCAGAGCAAACCAAGGTGGGCAGTATTCCTTTCAGTCTCCATTAAATCAGACTTAATTCCATAAGACTGATTCCATATTCTACAAGTTTGATGTTGCTGCATTAGAAGAAAATGGAAGGTCTTTCAGGCATCAAGAACATGTTTCTCCTCTGTATTTTGTTTCACCATGTATTTTGTTTCACCATTACCATGGTTAATCAAACATTAAAATCAAAGTTTTTCCAATCCTTTTGTAATAATCATGTTTCATAACATGCTGCCCTTGTAGGAGAGATTCCGAGGCCACCTCCATTGCCACAGTGGACAGACATCAGAGAATATTTGGAATACTTGAATCTTGATGAGCCCATCATTGGTAAGGCAACTTTATGTGACTTCATGACCAAAAGTAACCACTTAAACTTTGTAAGTAAGGATGCAATTAAAGTTATACCAACTGTAATTGCCTAAATTTAGCAAGTCTTAGTCCTCTTGTTCAAATGAGTAAACCTCTAACTCTACCTACTTTCTTTGTTCAGGTCTTAGCTCCCTGATACAGGTGCCAGATTTTGTCAGTGAGGATGGCAAAACAGTGTTGAAATACAAATGCCGACTGTGTGCTGTGGAAATGGACCTTTTTAGTATGGTGGCCCATGTCGTTGGACGCAAACACCGGCAGAAATACCTTGTAAGATGGTTTTGTTTCAACATCGAGTTTCGCTAATCTCACTTTTACTCTCATCCTGTTATGTCCTGTGTGACATGAGGAGCTCACAATATTCCTCTTGGCAGGAGCTGAAAAGGCCAGACCTAGTCACATGGCAAGACAATGCACAAAAGCAGCCAGGCCTTGTTGCCAAAGCAAAAGCTGCAGTAGTTGAGAAGCAGGAGGGGTGGGGAAAACCAGAGGTATTAAAATTGTGGTGAATTTATGGTTTCAAAAATAAATAAGTTAATTTGGATAACTTTGTGTGGTTTAAATGGAAATTTGATATATTATTAATCACAATTTTCTTTCAGCCACTCAAAAGACCACAAAAGAACTTTAGAAATGTTTATCAAGGTAAGAATGTGATCTTTAAATTGATAGATTAGATTCTTAGGAAACATATGCACTGTAAAGAATTGAATGCACTATAAATTGCTTTGGATTAAAGCATCTGTCAAATGGGTAAATGTAAATTAACATTTCTTACCTTTTTTGGTGCATAGCAGGAAGTGATTCTTGGCCCGGTATTCATGAAAAGCCCTACTTTGGACAAGAGACTCGCAGGCAATCACCTTTGGTTGAAGAAGTTCACAGACAGCCACACATGGATGAAAACAGATTTGGAAGGCTCTCTTATCCTAGGGAAAAGTATGACCAATATGATAGACCTAATCCAGATGATCCAAGCAGGCATCAAAGACCATACCAAGAATGTAACGTTCAAGGTTTTCAGCAAGAAAGAGCAGAAAGAGAAGTACATGCTAGGCCCTATGTAGACCCCAGCAATGTAAGGAGACCTCCTTCTCAAGAAGGCTATGAGGAAGCAACACTTGGCAGAAGACAGTATTCTAGCAGAGGTGGAAATAGAAACAGATTTAATGACAAAGATTTTAGAATCCGTAATGCTGCTCAGCATTCTGGAGATTCAGAATATCAGGAGGAGCAAATGGAAGATAGGATGTATTTATCTTTTGGAGAAAGAGGTTCTGGTGTGGATGCTATGTCAATGCATGGCAGAAGCTTTCAAGATGAGGACAGGAGGGGAGAAGTCGGAGAATTTGAAGGAAGGACACACAGTTATGCCCAAAGACTAGATCCCAGAGGTTTTCCAAGAGCATATCACGAGGAACCAGTTCCATCCAAGAAGAAAAGGAAGAGCAGGTTCTCTGATGCAACAGCGGAGGAAATAGCACTTGCACAGAGGAGGTTTGATGACTTCCTGATCATTTAAATGTGATTGTCACATTCAGAAAATCAAGCATTATGATTTTCATGGAATCTTCCTACTATGTTTGTGTCTGTAAGAATATTGGTTGTGGTATTGTGAGAAAAATTTAAAGAAATGAAAAATGTTCTTTATTCAACTTCATACCTTAGGTTCTACAAAAGAAGATGTGTTTATATTTTAGAGTAGTATAAAAAGAGACATATTTAAATGTTTATCAAAAAGAATCCAATCTTCATTCCAGACATTCAGACGAATTCATCCACAAAGCAGGACAGAGACCACAAAACCAACCAAGAAGACCACTGATTCAAGAGAAGCACCAGGTAAAACTATCAAGCTTTTAAATACTTATAGTTATGGGCAAAAACATGGATTTTAGTATACCGTATTATGTTTTAGGATCAATAATGTCATATACCAGGCGCACATTGTGCAACTTAATAGTAGTAGTCCTTTATGATTGTTGCTTGTCAGACTGTATGCACATGATTTAACTTAATGGGTTTGTTTTGTATTATGTATGCGGATGTACTATAACATATTTTATTTAGCATTGTAAGAACAGGCTCATTGGTCTTGTCTTTATAGCTGTTTAATAATCCAGTTATGGACTCTGGAAACACATCACATTTCAATCCAAATCCTGAAAATGTTCTGGATGTACTGGTGAGTGCACATTGAAGTGAAAGAGAGTTTCCCTGATAAAGTGGAGCTTTTCATCTAACATATGTTGTATGATTACAGAATGACATTAAAATTGATAATATGGAAGATGCCAAATACCTTAAAGAAAAACTATGCACGGTTTTAAAAGAATTTCAAGTAACTAAAAGTTTAAGAGCTGAGGTAAGTGTGCAGTTTGTACAAATTCTTGAAGAATTAGTCTTGTAATAATCTTTGAAGAATTATTCTGATCAATTTTAATAAATTGTTTTCTTTGTGTTTTCGTTGATTTTAAGGGACATACTTTACAGTCTGACAGTGATCCCAGAGGGAGCAGGCTGATGGACCAGCACAGAGATGCGTATGCTGACAACCTAAGGGATGATCCAGTAAATCATGGTAGATACTTAGAAAACAAAGGATTCCAAGAGGTCAGACAATATGAAGACAGTTCCAGAAATTTTCAAGATTCCAGACAATATGAAGATGACCCTAGAATGTTTCAAGAGGTCAGGCAGTACACAGATGACCCCAGAGGTCCTAGAGAAACCAGACATTATGAAGATGACTCCAGAGATTATAGAGAGCCTAGGCGATTTGACAGGTCATCAAGTGATTTTTCCAGTGAAGAAGCAAGACAATATGCAGAAGATTCCAGAGGGTTTCAAAAGGCAAGATTTCAAGAGAACACAATAGGTTTTCCAGAGAGGGGAAGTTTTGACAATGATCTTAGAGGAAAGGCAGGACGTTTTGAAGACTATTCAAGAGCTTCACAAGATGGTCGACATCATGCAGAAGGGCTGAGAGGCACTCAAGAGCCAAAATATTATGATTTCAGGGGTTTTGGAAATGTGGATTCTGAGAGAAATTGGGATCACCAGAAAAGACATTCATCAGAGTGTTTTGGAGGCCCTGCAGATGAAAGAGATTTTCAAGGTAAAACAAAACTGCACTTGGCAAATTTTCTGGCCCTCCAGGAGCAAAATTCGCCAAAAAAGTCGCCAGGCATTTTAATCACAAACCTTGTTTTATTTTTTCAAAAACTACATGGTTTGCAACATTCCCTTGTAAGATTTCTCTTCTTGTTATTTACTATTGGTTCTCTTGTTTATAGAGAATTTTGATAATCCTCCCATTCATTACCAACCACCTCTACACAAGGACTCTGGGATGTATGCTGGGAGAGGACAACAGAGGTCACATCAAGATGTTCATCACCCTGGTGAAGAACTCTATGATCCATTCCACCCATCACCTTCACCTCCTCCGCAAGTCCCAACCTCTACCAGTCTCAACAAGATTGCCTCAACTCTTCTGGAGCTTGTGGCACGTAGATAAAATGAGTTTTAGTAAAGAGTTACTAACCAGATAGCCTAGTGTGTATCAGAATGATTAAAATGTTGAAAACTGATTTAACAATTATTTTCCATGTTACATTATGTAGTAATGTATCTTTATGTAAAATTAGGTTACTGGGAACACGCAAAAACAGGTTCAACTGTAAAAGTAGATTAAGTGAAAAGGTAAACTTATTTCTGATTTCTTCACAAATTAGTGTTAATAAGTTGACCTTTTGATAACTTATAAATTGTCACAACGGTCAACATGTATGCACTAAAGGTATGGAGTGCATGTGTGTACATAGTGTGCATGTGTGCTTACATAGCATTAATTCTCATTAAATTATTTTAGATAAGTGTCCAATAAATGGATGGTTAAGTAGTTAGATAACTGATCTGCATTTCAGTTTTAAATTAATTATTAATCTGCTTGTTAGGTTTTTGTATTTGTATCATTCTTGTGTTGTGAAATTACACTAAATTTGGTGAAACTGAATTTATTATATTGCTGAATAAATGTTGATTTGTGATTGGAGAATACAGTATAAACTTTATTTTTTTCAAATGTGTATATATGCTGTTGCAACAGGTTTAGGACTCAGTAACGTAAATGTTTTGAGCCAGTCCAATAAATGTTTGTTTTCTCTAGCAATGTGTTTGTTAGTCTGGAACATTGTTAAAATTATCAAAGTTACTATGAATTCTGTCCTCCAAATTAAATGGCAATATTGTCATATTTTTATAATCATTTATAAAAACAAGAACACAAAAACGGGTTCAACTATAAAGATAATTTATGTGAAAAGGAAAACTGTTTCCAGTTATTCTGATTTATTCACAAACTAGTGTTACTAAGTTAACATTGTCATAACTTCAGAATTGTCATAAACGAAGGCGTATACAATGGTGTGTGTGCCGTTATTGCTATGGTGCAGAGAAAATGTAATAGAGATACAGATGTTCCGTGTCTTTTGTAATACTTTTCACTCAGAACAAGGGAAAGGATACGCAATAAAATACACAACAGCAAACAAAGGTATTATCATGAGAGGTGTAATATGCGTTATCACGTCAGTCAAATTCACGCCGATCTGAGCGACTTGCTCTTTACAAATGATTTTCCAGTGGCGCTAATCTACGACAACGTCATTGTGGACGTAACACTTCTTCCGGTTAGAAAAAAGGGGTTGTCAAATCATCGGCCATCTTGGTTCCTGTAACAGCCTGAATTAAATTTAATATTACATCGAACCGGACAACGCTACGATTTCATCACGTAAAGTAAGTATAAATATTAAATACGTTGCTTTGTTGTTGTTCGCTTGTTATCTAGCGCTGAGAACTGTTGAGGCGGGGGTCATTTAGAGCTCGCGGTCCAATAAAAGTTTTCATCCAATGGTCGATTGTTTTGGAGGATGAACATAGGCGCCATTTCCCTCCTCGCTCTCTTAAGCGCTTATTGGTGGCTAGTGAAAGGGAATGGAGGCGGTCAGGAAACTGTTGGACATTGGTCGCCATTTTGGCTCTCCTAGCGTAAAGATTTTCTATTGGTTTGTAGGTTAATGTTGAGCCCAAATGGTGGCAGTTTCTTAACTACCAGAACCCTTAGAAACCTTGATTGGTGGAATGTAGTCCGAGGTTTGATTGGTCTGAAGGACAGATCCAAACGTAGTCTTTATTGGTTAGACTGTCTTTACACCGCTGTACAAATGTTTTAGAAAGCCTTTGCTCAAAAGGCTTTTAACTCAATCATAATCCCCTTTCTCCTAATTTGACAGAAATCGTAGTCGACGCGGCCTGGTAATGTAGCGAGCACCGTCTGTTAAAATTACGCGGCTCGTTTTAAAGTCCTTATCTATAATATTACCGGCTGCAGATATTTGCAGGGGAAGCCGCAATGAAAATTATATGGGTTAGTTTTTGGTTTCTTCTATAACAATAAAGTTTCACACAACAGGCCGTGTTTGTGTCATCTGTACTAGCATGCCTCCTGGTACACTGTATATACTTTTTGACTTCATTATTGACTACCGCTTTTATCAACGGTACGATGGTAATGTGTGCAATGATTTAGCACGTGTAAATAACTGTCAGATGTATTTTAGGTGTGTATTTTTATTGCGAAAATAAGCTTATCGTTTCTGTTTTTTATACTTAAACGAAACGAATGGCATTATTATGATTGTCATTAAAAGTTGTAATTTCTATAGCTTTACTAGAGCAGGTTAAATAAAGGTCAGTTCAAGGTATATGAATCTGCATTACATATGATTGATTCATCCGCCGCATTGAAGAATAATCATTGATTAGTGACCTTGATTTTCCAAGAAACATAATGGAGCTCACAGCAGCTGTTGCCATAATGTTTAAGTACCGCAGCTGTAAATAATTTACTTGTCTTCCAAAAGTCTTTCAACATCAGAATATAGGATTCTGCTGCAGAATGTGGTACTGCATTATCTTTAAAGTGTGAGGTTTAACCCTAATTTTGCTCATATCTTGTAATCTGCACCCTAAGTAATAAAAAGGTCTCTGCTGGTTACAGATTTGGCTTGTTTCCTGTTTATACTTGCAGCATCATTTACATGTCTGCTCTGCATGGCTGTGAAATGGTCCAGATATTGGGCCATTTGGGTTAGTGTAATTTGTGTAGGTCATTGTGTCACAAAATTGCATTATTGCATGTAAAGACGCTTTGTAAACACGAGCCAAATCAAAACGAATGAGTGCTCTGCAGAATGCAAAGTATCTAGTTTATCTTGTAGGTGTAACCAAAACTGAAAAGATAGCAAACAAGAGGTTGTAATTGCATGCTCATGATAACTGCATAACATGCATTGTATTAGTCAAATAAGGTTGTGTTTGTTCCTGCCTTGTAACTTTTGTTAGGGGATGAGCCATTTAACATTAGCTCTTTAGTTCAATGCTATATATATTTATAATTATTTTCCAGTTCTGCTGAGGTTCTGTGTTGTGATGTCTGCACTCGAGCGAGACTGCAAATCTGACCTGTGTGACTTTCCACTTCAAATCATGCGGCTACAGCATGCGGCATCCTCTTTGAGGCTGCTGTGAGCCAATGGCTGATCATGAGCTCATTTGCATCACTGCACAATTGACCACTCGGTTTCTCTAAGGGGCGGGCATTAGAGACATTTAGTTTGACATTGTAAATAAGCAAGGGACAGTTGTTTGAGAAGTCAGTTGTTCAGTCCAGCGCCGTCTAGCAACAGTAGAGAAGACAACGTGACAGGCACAGATTTCCAAGACTTGCAAACTGAGACTTCTTTTACTTTTTTTGTGCAACTTTTTTTCCTCTCTTGTCTGGGTATTTTATTCTTTCTTGTTGTTTTCATTCCCTGACCCCTATCCTGCTGCTCAAGGTAACTTAAAACAGGAAGTTGAGCGTCTGGGAAAGGGGGTGGAGTACAGAAGGGTAGGATGGGAGGGGGGTGACACAGCCTACCGACAGCTGGTTCAGCCTATAGCAGCCAAGACCGGCTCAGTCTTATTTGAGGAATCCACACAAGGGGGCGGGAACCTGAGGATAGGTGGGTCGAGAGTATCGTTTAGCAAGCTAGATTGATTACACTCGAATGTTAAAGGGAAAGCAGTCAGGAGATTTTTTTGTCCTGACTTGTTCTACTGCTCTGTACTGCTCTCTCAGTTTTTCTTCTTCTGTCTCCTGTTTTTGTTTGTATTCTTTTGTTTCTCTCCATCTTTTCCTCACTTTCTTGTATGTTTTTCCGGTCTCTTGCTCTGAGGCAGGGGTCAGCTGAAAGACAAACACTAGGGTTGCCAGGCAGAGGCCAACTCCAGGCTCCAAGCAGCTTTAGGAGACTCGGACAGGGAAGGAATGGGAGGGGGTTGTGTGTTTAGCAAAGGGGGAGGGGTAGCTGAACAAGATGGGCAAGTAAAAGGGGGAGGGGTTAAAAAGGGGGAGGTAGGTGATAGCTCTCCTCTCGACTCGGGGCTTTGAGCACAGCAGCGGATTGCCTGTCCCACACAGCCTTTTGTTTCCTCCTGGGACAGAGCCTGTGGACTAAAGAGACTTTCTCTGTGCATCTAACACGGAGACTTTTGCTATGTTTCTGCTTCTACACCATCCACAGTGCATCATGAAGGGCACAGGGTAAGTGTGACTTGCGACTAATCAGACAGTAAAGCTCTTTCTCTCTGTCTGCAGTAATGGGATGCTTCCTCTGTCCTCCGCTGCGCTTTTCTCCTCCTCTCTTCGTCATTTACTTTTTCCCTTGCCTGAAATCTGAGTGTGTTTCTTTGTGTTTGCCCTTTTTTCTCCCTTTTTTTCATTTTTTACTGTCCTCAAGTTCTCAGTCAGTCTCTGCCTTTTTGTACCAGCATTGAGTGTTTGACATTATGTAAACATTGACAAGCAGGTCAGACTGTATTGTATATTTGACTGGCTTTGTGTGCCTAATTTTAACTTTTTCCTTGTTGAACTACATGATGTACTTTTTGATTGTGGCTAATTTAATCTCAATTGACCTCTATTTTGTCCAAGTTGTGAATATCGCATCAATAATTGGCAAACTTGTGTTGATTTTAGACCTCCTAAAGGTTTCACTCTGTGGAGTAGCTTTACTACGTTATTAGCTGTTTGGAATGAATGATGGTTGGGAGAGATAGAGATGGCCCTGGATACATAGGACAGCTAGTCCTGTTTCACCTTCAAGGCCCAGTTTCACGGCTTGTTTACACTCATTCTGACAGTGAAGCAGAGCAGAGGACAGTGTGGATGTAGTTACTGCATGACAAACCTGAGTTCATGTAAATCGGGGTTTTATTATGGGGTGATTTTAACCTACAGACCTGACATGTTACTCCCCTTGTTTAATATATTCTTCCACAGACTGCTGTCCCCACATGATGTCTTGGGAATCTGGTCAGCCTAAAGCTTGTTTTCTTCTCTCTGCTAGAAAGTTTCCATTGGTGACAGTATTAAGGTGCTTTTGGGGAAAGCAGAACTAAAAATAACTCTGAGTTAGAGCCTTGACTGCTGCATCTCACTGTGATATGTTGTTTGCTTAAAATCTGAATATCGTTTTAGCTTCTTTCTGCGCCATTGGCAGTTAACCATAAACAGTCAACGAAAACAAACGCGTTCAAGGGTAAAATGTCACACCTGGCTAACAGTTTTTGAGAATTCTCTATTTCTAATCCAGACACTCGTCTAGTGCGTTCTCACTTCAAGAAAGCATTTTCAGACATCATGGCAGAACCTGAAAAGTTTACAGTCGCAAAGCTGCTGGATTTCGCTAGCTAGCATCGGCACACCATCGCACCTTGCTGTTGCTAACGGGCTCGTCGCCTGATGAAGGTCAAAGGAACGTGAGACCGGCTTTCGCATTCGATCCGTCAGCAGGGAGTGTGCAAGACTAGGAGGACAGTGCATCTCTCACAGGTGTACAAATAAGAGGGCGGCTATTCACCATTAGACTTCTCTAGGGACAGCATCATTACACTAACTGGAGGGATTACTGTAGGGTTACCAAGTTGCTGCAGGGAAAGTAGACAAACCAGTCCTCTCTTTTTCTCTCGCTCACTTTCTTCCTGGGATTTGTGCTATAGTATATCCCTAAACCCTCACCCCCACCCCTCTTTTCTGTTTTTCTCCGTTCGCTGCTGAATGACCTTGAGAGTTCAGGGACAGTTTCCTGGAGTTGACGTGAGGTTGATCCAAGGGCAACTTTGGAATGATTGATCATGAGATTAGACGCGGATTGGCACGGCAGTGTGCAGTATTGTCTGGCCCCCTGTTTTTAAACGCCTCAACTTTAAGCAAAACAAGCACGTTATTTGTTAGTTAATTTGTAATTTATTGCTGAGTGCTTGGCTGAGTTTTGTTGTGTTCCAGTCAATGATTAACTAGTAACAGGTTTTGTGGGTTTTTTTACCGGCTGTCTTTTATGCTTGAACGTTTGGGTAGTTAATAAGTCCAGAATGTAGCTTGACAGATGTGCTAAAGGTGACCTTTATTTATGACACAAAGATCACACAGAACAGGTTGTTCTTAAAACCTTTGAATTAGTCAGATGAAGGTTACTCTTAATATGTGTGGACTTTAGTTTTTAATTAATAGGATTAATGTGGTTTTGTTGTCATGGCTTTAAGTAGGAATGTGTAAAAGTGGTGTTTATATTTTGTTTCAGCTTTTTAAAATCTGTAAATCTTACAATTCCTGCATTTTATCTCTATTTTGTTCACCTGTTCTTCAGTGTGTTTATTTCACAAAGACATCCAATATCAAATAAGTTTTATTTAACCCCTTATGCATTCATCATTATGTATGCATTCAGTGTGAGTTTCCTTTTCAGTGAAATGCAAGAAGCTAAGGGGTTAGGCTCTGCGTAGACTTGTCAAGCAGCAAACTGTATGGAGCCTTTGAAATGTCAGTTTTTTTGTAGCTGTTTTAGTACTGACTTCCTAACTGTGTTTCATAAATGACACTAATTTTGTTGAGCTTAAATGCTTGAAAATTCTGTTTAAGACATGCAGGCAGAAAAATGAGTTTCCCAGCCTCAAACCCAGGTATTTACTTATCATAGCTGATTTCAATCTGTTCAGTATGAGGAACAGATTGATGTCTCTTTTTATCTTTAAGTAGGATTCATTAAACAAACCACGCAGACGAAACAATAATATAAAAGGGAATTGTCCTGGCAAGCTGAATAGTAGCTGTAAGTAAAGTTCTTGTTGCGTTTGTGCCACTGTGGAAGGCTCTTTCTTTAAGTATGACTTTCCTCCTGAATAACTTTGGTTAGTTTCTCACTGCTTTGCCTCTTATTATGGAAGATCTAGCTCAACTTTTGGTCTTTCTTTGGTTATCATGGGGGAAATTTATGATATCTTGGGTCTTTGTAAAGTTTCCGTCCTCAATCACCCCAGAGTGCCCTTTGCTGAGGTACTGCAGTCTAGTATGTTCTTGCTGAATCAGCCTCTACTGTCGGCATTGACTTTCCGAGACAGAGCACCAGCGGTCCTTGTCGTCGAGGCAACCTGAACAGATCAGGAGAAACCCAACACCACCATTGACTTACTAAAGGACAGTCGTGACCAGAGTCACTCGTGCACGGAGCTTTCGCTTAGCATTATGTATCCACCCGAAAGTCCTCAGTTAAATGTTGTGATAATGTTGTTCCTCTGTAGCTGCAGTTAAGAACTCATTAAATTGTTGATAGCTGTGTTCGATTTGTTTGTTTTGCTTTGACGTATCACAAAACATTAAGCTGACCAAGATGTTACCCACAATGCTAAGCTCCCTGTCATCACTGGTTTGCGCTTCAATCTGTCCGAAAGAGTCAAAAATAGCTCCTGCTCAGAAGCAGCTGGCTTAAGCAAGCCTCGATTTAACCTTTTTATGTCTCTTTCAATGGAGTGTTATCTTATTTAATTCGCTTCACAATTTCCCAGGTCCCTGACAGTAATTGCTGCCATTATCGGCTGGTAATTAGCCAGCTACTTTTCTTAATGGTCTTGCTTAAGATGTTAAATTATAATTTCTTATCAGATCAGCCCTGGCACATCCACACTCACAGATGTACTGCAGGAGATGGTCACAAGATCAACACCTGATGCCGTCGCCTCTCAGGTGCAGTGAAAGATGACCTCAAGTGTTTATCGTATAATAGTGCCCCAACTTAGCTTTGTCTGAACTCATGCCTAATGAATCTGACAGTTGATGGCCTCGATCAAGCCTGAAATGAGCTTATTGACTGTCTGAGTCATGTGACTTATTGTTTTGTGTTGTGTTTGCTTTAATACTATTGATCTCTTTTTATTCATTTTATTATAAAGATGGTGGGGTATCAACCATCCTAATGCATTAATATTCCTAAGAGGAGTATGAAACGAAAGCAGGTCACTTTTCATACTCTTACCTGCTTTCCTCCAGCGATCATACATGTTTCACTGTGTTGCTCCTTCGTTTGACCCAAATAGTCAGTCTGCTCAGCTGTCCAACCCCATCGCCTCTATTAAGCCTTTGGCATTTTGTCTTGTTATTGGATTATGGCTGAACTGCACGAGTCCTGGCACTTTTTACCATCTCTTTCCCGCTCCTGTGACACCCCAGCCTGCTATTTCTGGCCCTGTGTTTTCTTGCACACACACACACAGAGGTGCTATGTAGCATCTACAGCAACACAAGCTCAGGCAGGCTGGCTGCAGTACACAGCAAAATTCCTCACATGCCATAGTAACCTGCCAGCTTCACTAGCAGAGCTCTCGTGCTGACACTCAAGGCCGTTTTCAGATCACATTAGTTTCTGTTTGAATTGTCTGTTGCGTCAGTGCTCAGCATCACCATTAGTGCGCCACATTTGTTCAGACTGTCTGGGAAACCAGATGTGCACTCCAGGCTTCAGGTCACTGGCACAGAGAAGGTTTGGAGTTCATGCAGGCTTTGTTCTGCAGGTTTTTAACATATGGAGACCTGGCTTGGTTTACACATGGCTGAGATGACTGATCAGCCCACTGACAGTTTCGACAGGCATTTTACTGCAGTGACGCACAGGCTATCACGAGCAATGATTCAAGCTAACTCAAGTCTAGCTAAACTGTTGTGTTGTGTTGTGTTGTTTATCATGGTTTATTACCTCAAGTGTAGAATGATTTCCAAACTTAAATTGTGATTTTCCAGCTAACAGGAATGTTCTTAGAATGATGGCTAATGTTCTCTAAATGTTCTAAATCAAATTATCAAGTTCTTGCAATAATGTTAATAGAATGTTTTTCTAATGTTATGTCATATATTCAAAACTTTTTCAAAATATTGTTAAATAGTGGAACATTTTAACAACTGTTACAAAATTAAAAAATGCTTTTGGGTAATGTCCTTATAACCAAGCAATAATGTTATCTCAACATCTAAAAAGTGGGTGTTCTAAACTAAAAACTTTATAAATAACATTTTTAATGTTACAAAAAATGTTCAACTCAAGATTGTTAGCTTTGTGTGTATGTGAACATTAATACTGTCTTTTTCCTTCATCTGGCAGATCTGGAGATGTCTGCAGACTCTTTTGGAGCGGGGGGTAGCGATGCCCAGCAGAGTCTTCAGTCCTTCTGGCCCAGAGTCATGGAGGAGATCAAGAATCTTACCATGGTATGAGTTACTCCTGCTTTTTCATTCAAACACATTTACAAATGCTCTCAGTTATTCTTATTGCCTCACCAGCTCTCAGACACAGTCTAGACACGGCCTCTCCAAAACAAACAGACCAAGTCATAATTGGAACAACACAGTCACCTGTTCAGTTTGTGTTTTGCTCTCTGTTACTACTATGTTATTGTAAGCTCTCCTCTAACACAGTCCCGCACTGTTTCAGAAGGATTTCCGTGTGCAAGAGCTTCCTCTTGCTCGTATCAAGAAAATTATGAAGCTCGACGAAGACGTGAAGGTAAGACCAGTCAAGCTGAATGGCCACGATTGCTCTGGCACGAGCTGATAGCAACACACTTCCTGTCTTTGATTCTCCAGAGAGCAGCAGTGTTTTTGTAGATAATTAGAGGTGATTCCCAAGACAAACATTGCTACTACTGTTTCAAACACTTTTACTTTGGGATGAGGAAACCTCTAAGTCTAAATCGTAAACTTACTTGGGTCTTAACTCTTCTAAGCCTCAACTTTTTGTCAAGTGGACGATAAAGTGGCTGAAAAAAAAACCCTGAACAAAGAGATCCAAGCCATATCTGGAAACCATATCCATGTCTGGGCTGCGTTTTATTGTAGCCCAAGTACATCGTAGAACCATTAGTGCCAGCTGTTTTAGGCTTCCAATACTTTTGAGAAACACAGTCCTATCCGTATTATAGCAGCTTAAAGCTGGGCTGTTTTGACTTGCAGTTTTGTATTTAAATATAACATTGCATTTCCAACAGACACAAATTTAATAAAAATAAAATATGGTAAATGTACAATAAAAATCTCCCAACTGGCCATAAATGATGGATGTCTTTGTAGAGTTTGGTGTTTGTGGCTGTGTTTTGAGGCTTAAAAATAACAAAATGTGTATTTTTGAAACCAATGCTAAATATTTTTTTTTTGTTTTCTCCAAAAGTTAATATTTTCAGTGGCTTCAGCTGCAGCATGCCCTAATTTGAACTCTTACACAAACAGTGATTTCAGATGTTTGGAGCACATAATTGGGAATAGAGAAATTACTAGATCCAGCTGAGAGTCATCTGGCCCTTTTCTGTGAAAAAGCCTGAATTCGGTTAGTGTGCAAATATTAAAAAGACGTTTTCTTAGAA
>JAZGTK010008754.1:0-17943 GCA_036877625.1 Ambastaia sidthimunki | reverse complement strand
AAATGCTGGAAAAACTTTGCTAATCATTTGTTATTTACTGTACAGTACATCAGACCTATGCACTACTGTATGTTTGAATATGTGTGGAGATATTTTTGAACTTTAAGGAAACTCTTGCCATAAAAATAAAGAGTATTTAATTGCCCATGTTTGCACAAACTTCCGCATGATTAGTAGCACTGATGCGATAACCAGTCAATACAGACCTGTAGCCTCCTGTAAACTTTACATTTTGTGTAGTTTTGTCATGTATTAAAATGTTAAACGAGCATCTTTTATATTAATTCTCTTCTTCAGACTGTGTAATGAGAGAAAGAGAGAGAGAGAGAGAGAGAGAGAGAGAGTTGTTTATTCCACAATGGATTCCAGTCTTTTGTTATCTTACATGTGTGAGTTCAAGTTTGTCTTACCTGAGTTATTCTGTGCATGCCAAAGCAACAACTTTCTGTAGATTGTAGATTTCATTAAACATTGTGTTGTTGTCCAGATGCTTCTTTGTTTTGATCATTTTCTAAACACCAAGACTAACAACATCACAAACACACAGACTTATATTATTTAGGCACATATATAAACATGAATTGTATTCATATTTAATTACTGATCAATGTTATAGCACCTAAATACATCTTTATTGTTTAATTTACAAAGTAATAAACAGGATACCCAGCTATTATTCCAGTTACTCTATAAATGTATGACATTTATTAAACTTTAAAGTTTTAGCACCCGCATCTGGTCAGAGTTGGTTATGCAGTATTTCAGACTTTGTAACCTTGTTGCTGTAGTTTCATTCAAATAAAGAAAAAAATAACAAAACATACACTGTCATTTGTAGAAATAAAGCAAGAGGTTATCATAGATGATTGTTTATTGAAATTGTTCATTAGCAATATTATTTTTACATTACCTTGTTGTTTCTAGAAGGGGAAAACGTTGACGTTCAATTGGTTTATAAATAATGTGTTGAAATATTTGACATGCAGTAAATAAAACCAATTTTGTTGGTATGGCAAAAAACAACATGCTGTTAGTAATGACAGCCAGACATTAGAAACTGATCTAGAATCAGCAATAGTAGCAGAACGCCGTGGAAACACGTGGGAAAACAGGAGGAACATCTCAGCCAATGGGGAAGCAGACGAGCCCACCGGAAGCGGAAGTAGCGGTAGCCGTGTCCAGCTGTCCATCATGGCAAAACATCACATTTGTGGTTATCGGAGAAGAAAATGTAGTATTTGAAAGTCGTTGTTGAGGAAAAGGTGAGTGTAGACAGCAGTTTAATTGGCTGTTTAATTGCGTGGCTAAATGAAATGTGGACTGAGGCATCCGTTTATACGTTATATAGTTATAATACCTCATTACAGCTCGGCATATAGTGTCTATATTAATACATTATACCATTAATATAATGTAGTTCTTATATAGGACAAACAGGAAAATGATGCCTCAGTTTAAACAATAATGTTCACTTACATCTGATGAGACGTGTGTGTTTTTTGTGTTTTCTCTTTCTAGATATATGAGAGATGGCAGAGGACAGATGCCGGTTTTTCAGATAAGCTACTAAAGCTTAAACAGTGTTTCGTCAGAGGAGACAGAGGCAGATATGTTTATATATATATATGTTTATATATACGTCCAACCTCCGCACTGACACAGAGTTTAAATCTCTAGCATGTCTTGTTGGCATGTCAATAAACTCGATGACTCTGTCGCCATCATTCCAAACGTAACTTCTTGTTTATAATGCACACATGAAGTCATTGTTTCAGCGTAGACTTCTGAAATTGAGGCTCTGTAGAGTCCAGCAGTCTGTATTTAGGTTTTTAGGTTAAATCCATTGAATTCCTGCATCGTCTGGGTCAAGATGGAGTCTTACCTGTTTCCGTTCGACAGCCTGATCTGTATGCTGCTGGGAATCTCCTTTACAGTGTGGTTTACTCTTCTGTTGGTCTTCATCATTGTACCCGCCATCCTCGGTGTTTCCTTTGGGATCCGCAGATTGTATATGAAGTCTCTGCTCAAGCTTTTTGAGGTGAGTTGGAAGATCTCACTCCTGTCAGTCAAGAGTCTCGCATTATAAACAGCTGAACTTGAACATCAGGTCCAGAGGTTTGATCCAGATCTTTATCTTCTCATTGTGTAAGTGAGAAGGTCATCCAGAGTTCTTGGCTCTGTGTTTTACTCTAGTACAGTTCAGATGAAGTCAGCATTTACTGACCACTGAGACAGCCAGACACTAAAAATAGAACAGATTCATGAGGTAGTGGATGAATTATGAAAGATTGAATGATCCGGTTGTCAACTGATTCTCACTTTATCCTTTTACTGTCTAAGATGAAGAAGATCCAGGAGTTAAAGAGGTCTGGCTGTTCATTTGGGTTAATTTGAAAGATTTCTACCCATAAATGTCACAATGATTTATTTGCTTAATCAGTTTTCCATTGAACATGTTGTAACATCTGAGACCTCACTGTCATATAAGGACCCAGTGTGTGATGATGTCATATGTATCCAGTCTTCTCTCATCCATCCGGACGGATGAAGTCACTCTTATTCCGACCCTCTCCAGACTTCCAGGGACACTCCAGATGGCTGTTTTCCAGTGACTAACTTTACCCAGAACATGTTGTGATGTGACCCTGAAGAGCAGAGCGTGATGCGGCCTGACACGCAGCTTGAATGTTCACTTCTTCTCTTTCTGAGTGTAGCATCTCCGTCTCCCTGAGTCAGAGCATCATCAGCGCTCGCGGGAGAGTCATTATTTACTGTCATGGAGAGCATGAACGTCTCTGCTCACTCCGACCTCAGCTGCTGTCCTTGCGCTGCAGAACCACTAATGATCCCTAGGGGGCAGTTCAGAGACACAGCAGCGACACACACACACAGCATGTAGGTAGACTTGTGCTTCATTTAAAAGTTTACAGACAGGAGGGAGACAGATTTATTGCTTATGTTAGGATAAATTTAGGGGATTCAAATTTATTTGAGCGTTTTTTTTTTTGTCCAAGCGTTTGTTTGTTTTTTGTCCAATTTAGGTGAACGCTGCTGTTTGTCTGTGTTTTTAAATAGGATGTAAGTGTCAACTTGTTTTATTTAAGGTTTCCAAAAAAATGCAACTGAAAATAATTATTTTAAAACAGTCTGTTCTCCAGTTGTCACTACTGACAGCGTATTGCTTTAAAAAGCCTGTTAAACGGTTAGTGGTTGGTGTTTGTGAATATAAATTATGATAAGCTTTCAGGGACTCTGGCCGAGCTCCAGACCCCTGAGAGGACACTCAGATCAACGGCTGCGTTCTCCTCCACAATGTGGTTTTGTGTCTCTGTGGCATTAGTTCCCCAATGGCTGTTTGAAAGATGTTCTCCTGTCCTCATGACAGCTGTGTGAGCTTTGTCTGTTCCAGAGGGAACGTGGGACGACCTCTGGGGTCTTGGATCAGCCTGTCACAAAGGGGACATGAAATTAATGTAACAGAGTGTAACAAAAGATAAATAAATTTTACTAAATGTAACAAGAAGCCATGAGATGATCTGATATCACTTTATTCAGTTGATCCTTGAATAAATTCTTGTTTTTTTTTTTAGTGGGCGACCTTAAGGATGGAGAGAGGAGCAAAAGAGAAGAATCAGCATCTCTACAAACCCTACAGCAATGGTGAAGCTCTCAAAAGATCATTCACATGAGCTACCACCAACATCTCCAGCATCTTCAAAACTGAGTTCCTCTCTCATTCTCTCTCTTAGGCATCATCGCCAAAGAGCCGATGTCCCTCGAGCAGGAGATCCAGGAGATGAGACGGAATGGTGGTGGTGCAGAGTCTCAGTTTGACATGTCTGACATCTTCTTTTTCTGCCGGAAAGGCGTGGAGAGCATCGTGGACGACGAGGTGACCAAGCGCTTCTCAGCAGAGGAGCTGGAGTTCTGGAACCTGCTGACCCGCAGCAACTACAACTCCCACCACATCAGCACCAGACTGACGGTTCTCTGGGGGGTCGGAGTGCTGATCCGTTATGGGGTTCTGCTGCCACTTAGGTGAGAAGATGGATGGATGTTCCATAGATGATCTTCCATCATTTACTCACTCTGGTCATTCCAAACTTGTGTGACGTTTTGCTGCTGAGGAACACAAAAGAAGATATTTTGAAATTTAAGTATGTTCGTAATCAATAGTGTGTTCATCCTATGTAATAGGATGGTGTTTTGTGTGGTATTTTAATAGCCGTTAGTTGTGCCATGTTCAGTTTATACCTGTGGAACAGATAGACGTGAGAAATAGTGGAGGTTCTGTGTACCTCATTCCAAACCTTAAAAGCAGACTGGACTTTAAAGAGTCAGTGGTTTAATCTGTCAGCACTTTTAGGGCTTTCAGGTGCCAGATGCTGAAGGTTAAATGAACATTTCTTTTTAAATAATTGCAGTGTGCCATACATTACACTCTAAACCACCATCTTGCTGAAGAAATACTAAGTGTGATATATTTAGTGATATATTTTGACTGTGTTGCTCCTCAAACAGGGTCACGCTTGCTTTCACTGGTGTCGGCCTTCTTGTGGTCCTGACTTCAATTGTTGGCCTGTTTCCAAACGGAAGGTATGTCACAAACTTTAACTTATTGCTTTCTGATCGGAAGAGTATAAAACATGTTCAGCTAGGACAAGCATGAAGGGGTTTGTTATTGCTTTTCCATGCAATTAGACTTGGAATGGTGAGACAAAAAAATTCCTGTGGACTTGAGTCAGATCTAGAGAAAAAATGTTATAGATTTAGGTTGGGCTGTTTTGACTTGGGCCAGTAAGTAACACCCTGGCAACCATCCGGAGCACCATAGCATCACCCTGGCAACCACCCACTGCTAGTATGAGTGAATATGTGCTGTGTATAATGAAAGGTAAAGGTTGTATAAAGGTTGATTTGTGTGGTCTAATGACAGGATGAAGAATTATCTAAGCGAGAAGGTTCATCTGATGTGTTACTGCATCTGTGTGAGAGCCCTCACTGCCATCATCACCTACCATGACAGGTACAAACACAGCATTAAATACTGCTGCATAAACCCTTCAGTTCAGGGAAGGAAGGCTGTGATTGGCTGGGGATGTTGTCAATTCCTCAATGCTGACAGTATGCATGCTGCACTGACCTTTCACTTTCTATCTACAAGTGAGAATAAGCCAACAAATGGTGGAATCTGTGTGGCCAATCACACGTCTCCCATCGACGTCATCATTCTGGCTAGCGATGGATGCTACGCTATGGTAGTGTGATGTTTTGTTTGACACACTTTGTATGTCTGTATTGATGTTTGAGGCTAAATATGCATTCGCTTTATTTTTCTCTGTGTGGATCAGGTGGGTCAAGTCCACGGTGGTCTGATGGGGGTCATTCAAAGGGCCATGGTGAAGGCCTGCCCACACATTTGGTTTGAGAGGTCTGAAGTTAAAGACCGACACCTAGTGGCCAAACGGTAACACCGCATTTATGTCACATCCAGCTGGTTTCAGAGGCAGTAATGAAGATCATGTGTCTGAAAGTTTAACTTTTTTTTAGGTTAAGCGACCACGTTGCAGACAAAAGCAAGCTCCCCATACTCATATTTCCAGAGGGTCAGTATTAAAATGAGGACTTTTACTAAATTACTCGTTGAATTACTCTTTAATGCTGAAATAAATGTTCTGAAGAAATAAAGAGTTTGTTGTTTCTTAAGGAACCTGCATTAACAACACCTCAGTCATGATGTTTAAAAAGGGAAGCTTTGAGATCGGCTGTACAGTTTACCCAGTGGCCATAAAGGTACAAATATTCTTTTCTGTTTTTTGTCTCTTTGACTGTTGTTTGTTAAGGGTTTTTTAAATGGCTTTGATTGGTTGTGCTGAATGTTTTGGCAGTATGACCCTCGTTTTGGTGATGCGTTCTGGAACAGCAGTAAGTTTGGGATGGTGAACTACCTTCTGCACATGATGAGCAGCTGGGCCATTGTGTGCAGCGTCTGGTACCTTCCTCCCATGAGCCGCATGGTAAGACATCACACACACACACACACACACACACACACACACACACACACACACACACTTACATAGCTGTATACATGTGGGCTTCTCTTTTCTACTAGTTTATAAAAGTGAATAAAACATATTGTTAAGGCTTTTTGTTTAAGGTTTACCAAAATCAGGTTGGGTTTTGTCTAAATTTACTTTTACTTTTTTTTCTTCAAAAGTATCATGCCAGCAAAGTAAAATTGCCTGAACAATGGCAGCTGGATAGTGTTGTATAAGTATTTGAAAGCATTCAAACTTTCTACAGTTCTTTTGGTGTCACAGAAAGTGTTTTGCTTATATGTTCAGGAAGGGGAGGACGCTATGCAGTTTGCCAACCGGGTGAAGGCCTCTATTGCTAGAAAAGGAGGCCTGGCTGATTTGTTATGGTGAGTTCCTGTAAAAAGACTTGACAGTGATGAAGCCCAGAACTTACAGGGGACAGCTTGACTTTTTGTTTTCCAAGTTGAAAGAACATTTGGCTCAGATCTTTTGTGTTTTTAGGGATGGTGGTCTGAAACGAGGGAAAGTCAAAGAAGTTTTCAAGGAGGAGCAGCAGAAACTCTACAGCAAGGTTTTGGTGGGCAGCAGTGAAAATCACAGTCGTTCCTGAAGTGACCCAACTGCCCACTTGACGTCAAACATGCTCGCAACGCACACAGCGAGAGCCTGAAACCTCTGCAGAATGCAGTGAGGTCCCAGACTGGACCCTTGCTGAACTCCTCAGATGGAACTGTAGAACAGAACTGAGGAACCGTGAGCCAGTGGGTTGCCAGAACCTTGGCCCACTGCTGCATCTCAGGAGCTTTTTTGCATCATTGCACAATCGTCCCAGTGACATTTATTTCTTGGTTGGTTTTTTACTTTGAAGTAAGAGTTACACACAACATACTTGACTCAATTTCCTCTTGGTTTCCATTTTCACTGTCTGTTACAGGTTTAAATAATTGTGCTCTGTTTTATTGTAATGCATGATGTCCCAGGAGAAGAAAGACTGGAAGAGTTTGAAATTATTTAAGCTTGTAAAAAAAAAAAATGGAGGAGGAGAGTGTGTGCATTGAGCTTTAGTGTTTGTAGTCAGAAGAATCATGTTAACTGTTTAGCTGCTGTTTTTTTTATGTAATAAACCATTATAGTTCTTCTTAAACCGTTTTCTGAGTTTGAGTTTTGTTCAACTGTTTTTCATCAGGTTATGAATTTATATTAGTGGTGATGCTTTAAATGTCTGAATGGTTGTATTTGGTATGTTCTTATTTGAAAAGCAGAGCCATACCAGCAATTCTGGGACATTTACCTTTTAAATAAGTAAACTTACAAATTATTATGTGCCCCTAAAATCATTCCCACCTTAAACTATACTAGCTTCAGCCTTATCAGGAAAAACAACAGAGACAGATGTTTACAAGTGCTGTTGAGAATCCACAGAATCCAAATCAACAGAGCTAAGCTGCAGAGAAACTAAAATACACCAACATGCTGTTTAATCTTGCCAGAACAGACCAGAGTAAACACTGACCTTTGTGTTGTTCTGACAGCACATCCAAATAAAACTGTCTTATTGCCAAAATGTTTGACTGCTTTAGTGTCAGTAATACATATGGTGAAGTTAAAAAATGAAATGTTACATTCAGTTCTGATTACTTAATTATACTCTGTATAGTCTAACAATAATAAAACCTGCATCACAAAGCAAACAATCTGAGTTGTTTTAAAATGATTTCTGAGTGGAATACATGCAAAAACAGCCCAAACATTAATCTGATCATGGTTTCTATTCATAGCTTCTTTATTGAAACTTAACATGTTTTCTGCAGAAACAGAAACCACGCAGGGCTGTGGTCATGCCATCACCAGACCAGTCCAATGTGCAGACGGTTAGGTTAACTGTTACTACAGTAATGGTCACCACAAGCTTGTTTAAATAAATAAAACTGGGGATGTGAGAACAATTCTGCTGTAAAACTTCCTCATTCTGCTTTTCATCAGCCCATGAGCTCACAATCAGACCAAAGCAGAACGTTTTTGAAGTGTTTGCTGACATCTTGTGGGCCTAAAAATTGGCTTTCAATAGCCAGTTCTAAGCTTATGTCATTGTGTTGTTATAGTCCTCTAGAGGGGGCAGTATTCCCCCATGTTTTACTAATATATTGTAATTAAATTCCTGCAGTCTTTTAGCAAGATGTCTATAAATTTAGCTTTGAATGTCTGACATTGATTGTCTGTTGTTTCCATGATCACAAATTCTTAACACAAAGAAAATCACGATAAACACGTTAGAATTAATTGCATATAGCTACAGAACTGTTATTATTATAATGGAAAAATGGTTAAAAAAGAAAAACATAGTTAAAAAAGTGGTTATCACATGCAAGCCAAAATGTAGCATGACATATATGTATATTTTGTCTACAGACATGTCTTTATTTCTGCGGCATCAGTTCACTGCAGCCCAACCTACATTCATCACATATAAAGATCAACTGAACTGAGTTTTTAAAGAGACTTCCACTCCCTGTGCAGAAATATAAAAGCCCTGATCGACAGGTTTCACGAACAATACAAACACACATCATGGTCACAGTGCATGAAGCTTTTCTTTACACAATGTTTATTATTATTATACATTTTTAAATTCACAAGTAATGATGACGTATACTTAATATAGTGTCTGGTGATTATGACGTGACAAGAAATCACACAAAAACTAAACCATAGTTTTACGACAGTAAAAGTATAGTAACCATGTTTTTAATGTAAAGTGTAGTAAAACTATGGTTATTTTCGTAATAATGGTGTGATTCTCTCGTCTAATGTTTCGTCCATGTTTGAAGACATTATGAATAATTAATATGAATGATCTGGGCGGTGAATTTGTTTCAGTATCTCTTTGCGTTGTGTTTTAGCTTGTCTTACTTTTTAAATATTAATGCTTCAGTGCAATATGAGCTTTAGGTAAATAATGGTTCGTCTTTTTATTTAACCTTTATATGCAATTATAAGTCAATGAGAACTGGCGGCTGCCAGTGAGACAATTAAATACAATTAAAGTGTCACATAAGTGAATTTGAACTTCTGAGATGTCTGTTTCGTCGTGGTACATTTTAATGATACCTGTCTGCAATTCTCAGAAATGCAAGAACATTAATGTGTCCAAATGCCAAAAATTCACTGTTTATATCTGTGTGTTTCTCATAATACACCAGTGATAAACCAAAACAAACTTTAAAGTTTTTCAAAGAGGTTAACAATAAATTCAAGACCCCTGTTGACAATGTGTAAGTGTTAAAGTGTATTAAATAGTCAACATAACATACTCAACCTTTTTTATTAATTTATTTTTGTTAATTCTGCCCTATGCAATAATGTTTAGTTGGGTAACACTGAGACCACGCCCATACATGACAGTCCCATAGAGACGAATAGGCGTGTGGGCGTGGCCTCAGGGTGACGCGCACGTGTTGCTAAACTGGACAAGTTCTGCAACTTTTCCAGCTCAACAGTAACGGAGCTTTGATACATTGTAACTTCTGGTTAGGCAGGACGCGTCCTGTTGAGCTCGAACCGCAACAGAGACCTGTTGGGTTTGAACCAAAATGTCTCTGGCCGAGCAGAGCCAGCAGTGGTATCCCACCAGCGTTCAGGTAACGGTGCTGCAGGCGAGGGGTCTGCGGGTCAAGGGGACAAATGGCACCAACGACGCGTACGCAGTCATGCAAGTGGCCAAAGAGAAGCTCTCGACGTCGGTGGCGGAGAAGAGCGTCGCGCCGGTGTGGAAAGAGGAGGCCACCTTCGACCTGCCCCTCTTTCACCCCAGTAACGCGGAGCGTTGCGCGTTGCGGGTGAGCGTCATGCACCGCGCTCTGGTGGGACCCGATAACCTGCTCGGGCTGGCCGTCGTCAACCTGCTGGAACTGAACGACAATAACTCCCGCAACAAATCAGAGTAAGTGCATGACTTTGCATGCACCATTCTTCTGTTGTGTTAAATAAAATAACTTAAACTACATCAAACTGCAATTTTGCACGATGTGATGTGACAGTTATACAAGGTTTAACGTGGGTTAAGTGTCCCAATGATTTTTGGAGACACTGTGTGTATTGGCATGTATTGCTTTTGCAGTCAAACTTAGGCCTTTCTCAAGTACATTGAGAATTTCTCAGGCTGTTATTAGTGTTCAGATGTCATTGCTCAAGAATACTCGTGCTGTCCAAGATGGCATCAATTCTTCCTTATGTGGAAATAATGAGTTTGGTTTTAAATTCCCATGTGCTTGGTCATA
Source organism: Ambastaia sidthimunki (assembly GCA_036877625.1). Taxonomy (NCBI): domain Eukaryota; kingdom Metazoa; phylum Chordata; class Actinopteri; order Cypriniformes; family Botiidae; genus Ambastaia; species Ambastaia sidthimunki. The sequence continues at coordinate 7,625 of JAZGTK010008754.1, read as the reverse complement.
GAGAGCCAGAGGCAAGATTTTCCCCCATTCTGAGACATCACATGGTTCCGAGTGACTCAGAACTGACTTTTCCTTATTTCCGAAGTATTTGTTTATTTGCGGATTACAAAACATGATTGTGCCTCTAATAAGTTTCTAATAAATGAACTGAAATTACTTATTTAACTTTATTTGTTCAGAGTTTCTGTTCATGCACTAAGATTATGTTTATTGTAGTAGAATTGATTTCAGTTTAAGTTTGCAAAGAATTCCATCAGCTTTTCTTTAGGAATTTTTCACAAGGTTTGTCAAAGGTTTGTCTTCATTAATAAACCAGTTGTTCTGTCCAATAACAAAATCGTAGCTTCCAAGGTTACTTACCATGTCACACAAATCCATCACTGAATTCCGGCCTTGAATTCCAAGTGCAGATTTTAAAGAGCTTGTGTTTTGCTACATCTGTCCTTAGTGACATTGTTTACTTGTAAATGCTCAAAGCTTTTGATTACAGCCCTGCTGGTCATTTTCATTACGAGATTTAATTCAATCACAAACGCAGCCAGAGCTGTTGGCCTTTTGCCGGATAATTTTTTGGCTTCAAAAGTTCAGTCAGAATGAAGGTGAATTCTAATTAAAAAAGCCATTAGACAGTTTAGCTTCTGCCGTTGGCTTCTGTTGGGTCTGGGTGAGACTTTTCCTGGGGTCATATCATGTGATGGAGCTGTAATACATTTACAAAAGCTGTTTACTAAGTAAGTCATGTGTTGTCCTCTGCTAGTGTGGGCTGTAGTAGTCCAGGGTTAGAAATAAAGAATTTAAGTAAGGGTTAAACCAATAGTTGCTTTTTGTGCCACGGATTTAAGGATTTAATGGGATTTGTTTAATATCTGGAAGCAAACCAAATGAAAAGAAGTGAATCTCTATCACCTCAGAGCCAGTGAGCTTGTCTTCTGTTCTGGCCTGTGATAAGACGACCCTGTCACCCTTATCAGTGCACACACACATGCAGGAAGTCGAGCTGCTGGGAGATTCACTAAAACAATGAAGAAATCACTGCTGGTTCATCTAACGCTGCCTCACTTCCTGTCAGAGCTCAGCTGAAGCCGGCATCTCTGAGGGCATTCGTCAAGAACTTGTTTATAGTTTGTCTTTTTAATTTTACACGTCAAACACACACAACGCCCTGTGGAGGTGTTGCAATTTCCCTCATGCTGATGACAACTGTCAAACAACTTCTCTAAATCCCTTTTTAGCAGCCGTGGCTCATAGTGACATCACGCCAGAGTCTGACTGCATGCAGAACTATGTTTCTATGGGTGTGAAGTGTTTATTAACAGAAGTCATTAAATGTGCACCTCCCAAAATGTACAATACAAAAGCATTTCAATTGTCAGTGTGTAACTAACAATGAAGATATGTGGTTGAACAACTTTTACTGTCTTTAAAAGAGATTTGAGTTCCATCTTTATAAAAAGTAAATATGCACATTTAAAAATGTTCATAATAGTTGGTTTATATTTATTTACAGCTGCAGTCCGTAACTTTTGCCTCTCTACTCTCCACCCTTCGTTTTGAACACTGCTTTAAGTTTAAGGTGCTGTAGTCACATTATATTTTAAATGGTTTTATTATAGTCATTTAAAGTCAGAACAAATGTATGTTGTGGTCCAGAACTGTGCTCAGGTTTGTACTGTAAGTGTTTTTTTTGGTGTTGGTGTTTAGCAGCTGTGTGATGGTGATAAGAAACAGAGTAAATGTTACTGTCTGAGGGCGGCAGGGATGGTTCACAGAAACAGTCCCAGGGTGAGGTGTTATTTTTAGCTCCCGAGTCATTTTCTGTTTATCCAAACACACGCCCCAACATGTCATTTTCTTCCTGGCATTAGTGCAGCTTTATTCCCGTATTTCTGGTGAAAGTTTGAAATTGGACTCCATATGAGCTAAAGTTGCAGCCACTGAAACAAAAAAAGACAAACTTTAGTAGTAGTAGTAGTAGTAGTGCCTTTATTGTTTAAAGAAGCATTTGATATTGTGTTGTCTGTGCTGAGTGGCGGTATTGTGGCATTTCTGAGGCTATTAAAAATTGCATTTTTAGGCCACTAACTATATTTAATGTCAAATGCAACTGTACTGTGTGTTTGACTTCTTTAGAATGAAGCTGCAAGAATTTACCAAAACCCTGTGTGATGACCTTATAATTTCTTGTTTCTAATGAAGTTGTTTCTGAGTTTATTTCCTGCAGGCATGTAGCTCGCCAACTGCAGTCATTTCCCTGAAAAATATTAAGATTTTCAAAGTGAAAAACAAGACAGTGCTTATAAACAACCTACTCAAGACTTTAAGATTCATTATTCAGACTTCGATAGCTTCAAATGTTGAATGGACTTGTTTATTAAATGATTGTCTGTCTAAGCTTCTCATAATAATAGAATGACTCTAACAGCAGAATCTACAGGTTTTAGGTTTCTCTGTAAAATGCTAAAAATCCCAAAGTGCCGGTATGACAGACTGAAAAAAAGTTCCTGTAGCTCAGCTGGTTGAGGAAACACACCGAAAAAATGTATATCTTGAATCTCGACTCCAGCGCTTCTCTTTGATGCTACAGCAAATCAAGAATGCTTGAAATTAATTAAGTTAAATTGAAACTGCTGTTTTTTTCAACAGATGGTTCAAACTGATGGACAAGACGGGGAAACCTGACAAAGACAGAGGTGAGGTCCTGCTGGACATCCAGTTTATGAAGAACAACATGACAGCCAGCATGTACGACCTCTCCGGGCAGGACAAGTCACGCTCACGACTCGGCAAGTTTAAGGACAAGCTGAAGGGCAAAAAGAAAGACGGTATGTCGGATTCTGCCTCCGCCATCGTGCCTTCGGTGGGAAAGATACTGACTGACAGCGAGGGAGAGGAGGAGGCTGACCCCACACCTGGAACCAAAAAGAAAAGCAAACTGAAGTCGCTCTTCGCACCGAAGGGTTTGCACCGAAACATGTCTCAATCCATGTCCACGCTTGGAACGCTTCCTGAAAAAGACTCGGCCATCAGCTTGAGCAGGTCGTCCGGCTTAAACGTTGAGTCTCCTGAAGGTATTACAACATCATTCAGAAGAATTTACTGAAGAAGAAAGTAGATGGTTTTACATGCCAGATTTTACTTTTATTGCAAATTCTTAATTGGAGCTTTACTAGGACTACTTGATTTATTGCTCTCTGGTTGCTAAGATGTTGCTAGGGTGTTCAGGTTAGTTGCTCACTGGCCTAAGTACCACTTGTAGCAAACACAACCTGTTATTGTAAACATCAAACCTGATAATATTTTGGTCGATAACAATAACTATTTTATGTCAGTAAGTACCTGTATAATATTGTCCATTATCTTCAATATGTTTATTTTCTTTCTTTTTTTTTTTTTTTTTTACAGCCAAAAAGAAGTTCAAATTATTTAAACTCAAGCGCACAGGAAGTTCTGACAGTAAAGTGTCTCAGGGTTCAGGCTCCTTTGGACAGGGCTTGATGCAGAGCAACCTGTGTATCAACGGCAGTCATGTCTACACAGAAGAGCCGGAGACCAGAGATTCCAGGACAGGTTCTACCTTCAGTCTGAACAGCTCAGGTCATGGATCCATGGAGGATCTCCGCAACAGGAAGATCTCCACCACCCCAATGGACCTTCAAACTCAAGAGAACGCAATGGAAGAGATGCACAGAAGACAGGAAGAACAGAGGAAACAGGAAGAGGAAGTCAGGAAACGATTAGAGGAGGAAAGGATGAGACAGATTGAAGAGGAAGAGAGAGAGCAGCTCAGGAGAGAAGAAAGTAGAAGGACTGAGCGAGAGATGGAGGAGCAGAGAAAAATAGAAGAAGAAGAGATGGAGAGGAAAGAGGAACTGGCCCGAATAAAGAGAGAACAGGAAACGGCTAGACAGGTAAAAGAAAAGAAGAGAGCAGAGGAAAGCCTACTCAAGGAGAAAAGGGAAGCAGAGGAAAAGAGGAAAAGGAACGAGGAAGAAGAGAGAATGACTAAAGAAAATGAACGGTTACGGCTGGAAAAAGAGAGGATGGAGCTAAAGGAAAAGGAAGAAAATGAAAAAATGAGAAAGAAGGGAGAGGAGGAGAGGAAGAAGAAAGCAGAACAAGAGCGAATCAGGCAGGAGAAAGATGAGCTGGAGAAACAGAAGAAAGAACAAAAGATCTTTGAGAGGCCTGATGTGAAGCCCAGGAGTGCTAGAATGAGCACTGCAAAGAAAGCAGAGAAACCTGACACCATTGGCTCAGAATATTTCCCATCCACCAATCCTGTTGAAGATGACCTCTTTTTGGATGAGACCTCCACCAATCTCTTCGAGCAGTCCTCTGTTCTACAACCTGAAGCCCTCAGAAACTCAGCCAGAATATATGCAGTCAAGCCAAGGTCAGTAGCTCACCTGAAAAACACTGAAACCTTCATATGTATTTATTAAAAAGGCCCAATTATGAAATATAAGCAAATTAACCAAATTTATTTCATACATCAATTAATGTAAGTTCAAATGTTCATACAAACATTTTATTTGCAAAATAATTCTGCTTGTGTTGCATGAACGTCACCAATTGTCACCAAGCTAACAGAGAACGTTTTCAGAACGTGTGTGTGTGTTAGGTCAGGTTTGTGTCTGTACATGTCACAGAAAACATTGGTCACATGAAGCAGCTTGTTTAAATTCCTTTGCAGACGGATCACAGTTATGTTTTAATTTAATAACCTTTAACCAAATTGAAAACCTTGATAATCTACTTGTATCTAAAGAGACAAGAACTGTTTCTTGCACTACAAATGCAAGCAAACAAACAAGATCAAGACAGAACATTAACTATTAATAGTGACCCTCCAGCCTCAAGTTTTTGTCCGTCCATCTTGAACTCATCCCCAAGCTCCTAAAAACCAAACTCTGCTCTGAGGTCAGAGGTCTGCATACCTCTAAGGTCAGGTCAAAGGTCAGTGAGCAAATCTTTCCCACAGGCCAGAGTGTCACCCATTGATGCTCAGCCAGTTGCTGGGCAGAATAATGGAGGTGAAAGGAGAACAGGTGTCCCTACCTTCAAACCCTTCAGGTGAGGTTTCTCATAGAACTTCCCTAGAGACCCACAGACTGGTAAACATTATGGGTAGGTTAGACATCCAGTGGTTGAAATGTGAAGCAACTATGAGTTCTGAAGGTTGTAAAGTTTTGTTCCACGTAATGTTTAAAACAGCATGAAGTTTTCTTTTTCATTGTTTAGTTGTCAGCAGGCTGTAGGAACAAACTTGGAAAAAGATATAAAGGTTGTTACGCCTCTGTCAGCAGGTAACAATCAAACAGTCAGAGTAGTTACAGAACTCTGTGTTTTGTGTTTTTCAGAGCGTGAGGTTTTGTACTTTCAGTTCCATTGTGTTACCTCAGATGCCACTTTTCATCACTCATTGTTTGCACTTACATGCAGAGTTTGTGATTTTCCACACAACTGGTGTTTCTGAAGAGCATGCTTTGCAGTGGTTTAAACAACACCAGTAGGTTAATCTTTGGAAATAAATAAGCTTTTCTTTTTTTGCACATTTCTTTTAAAAGTTCTCGACTATGTTTTTTAGAGCCCTGAAATTCACGGCAGGAAATGTGTCATCCTTTCTTTTTAGAATGGATTTGTCAAACTGTTGCAAAAATGCTGCGGTTGTCTGCTTTGTATTCCACTCTTGCAATCTGAGGTCTGTCTTGAGGTCTTAAAGCTCTCCATCCCATTTCAGGTCTCATGCAGTGAAGCCCTTGAGCACGACTGACAACCAGCCAGATTTCAAAGAGAACCAAAACAATTTCACATCTGCTAAAATTGCTGATGGCGTGCAAGTCAAGATGAAGGTAGTGTGAGATTTATTAATATTATTGCTTGCGTATAAGGTCGTTATTTAAACTTATTTCTGTAATGTTTTTAAAATGTTCCACTAACAACTTAAGAATTACGTTTTTGATAACATTTAAAAACATTCTACTAATGTTACTGCATGAATATTTTTGATAACTGTAAAGATAACTTTGAAGAGATCTTTGACAGAACATTGGCCAATGAGAAATGAGGAAATATGAACATTTCCTGCTAGCTGGGTATAGGTTTGGTTATGGAATGAGCAATTAACAATTAGATTCTTGGCTGCTTACAAAGAATGTTATTCTACCACTTTGCTGTGTGTTGTATCTTTCAGGCTTCAGAAGCTAAAGGCACCCCTAAAGGGACGGAGCCGTACTCCCAGCTGACCCACGAGGAGCTCATCAACTTGGTTGAAAATCAGGAGGAACAGCTGTCCCAGAAGAATGCTAAGATCAGGGAACTGGAGGAGTACATAGACAACCTTCTCATTCGTGTCATGGAGGAGAAACCCAGCATCTTAATGACACAAAGCTCGATGAAGAAATCTCTTTGAGGGACTCTTCTAGCAGAAGAGGACATTTGTTTACACTGTAATCCCAAATATGGGGTGAAAATAAAGCCAGCAGCTATAACTGTTGGCACACTACTGGGCTAAAAACTGATTTACCAAGTCTCACACTATATGCTGACAACATCAATGTTTATGAGATGTGGTTTGCTTGAGATTTAAAAAACAGTTGTGACTGTTGTAATATAATAAAAATACAGTACGTTATACTTTACGCTATCTGGTTCAGTAAACAAAATAGCACTTTCTTTATGCAAAGTATTTTGTATTATGATCATTGTGACCAAACACTGTATTAATACTATTATGTTTATTATCTTAAACCCTGATGAAGCACTTTATGAGGATTTTTGACCAATTATCCTTATGAATCTATTCATCTGTAAATATTATTTGACTCATTTCTACAGATGTGTATTTTTCATATCATTGTTTGACTTTGAAATAAAGTCACGGGTGGCCTTGAAAATAACAGCGTTGTGTTAATGTTTCTGTGCATTGAAATGCAGTTTTTATATATTAGGCAATGCTATGGCAATAGACATATATATGTATATATATGTACATAAAATACTATGTAGATAATGATTTGATAAGTAGACAACCGTTACATCGTGTTGTCATCTTATGTACTGAGAGAAACTATTATTTAATAGTTAAAGACTTAAAAAATACAGCTACACTAATAGTTGTGGTAACTTTCTATTCGTCACTATTTTACCTCTTATTCTGTTATCATCACTCGACTATTACATAATTCACTTACAGTTCAAATAATTATTTTTATGACTGAAAAATGCCACAGATTTAACGTTAATAAAACAACAATATGCTTTCAATTATTATTAAGTAACTATTTTTATGTAAGAGCTGTATATAAATAAATACTGAGCAAGAACCTTTTTTAAATTTATTTTATCGCATAAAACTTTTAATTGTCAGCCTCGTTTCCATCCGCGCCAATGACGTCATCAAAAAGCGCACCGGGTGGATAAACAAACGTTCATATGTCGCTGGGCGACATAGAGACTCATCAGTTTGTACAGAAGTAACGCCGTTTGCGTTTATAATTTTACGTCGACTAACTGAGAAGTGTCCACCCTCAGTAAGTCTGTATAAACCACTTTATATAGTCTTCATAAAGCTTTAAATAACAGTGAGTTTAAATAACGTATCATTACATGTTTGTCTTCTGATC
>JAZGTK010008753.1:0-17945 GCA_036877625.1 Ambastaia sidthimunki | reverse complement strand
AATATTATTGACATTAACTTCAAGCATTAGTCACATAAATCTGGAGACATTGGTCACAGCCAACCTCAGAACAGGTCCCAGGTGTCTTGTCATTCATTCCCTCAGAATGGAAGGGCCCAAATCCCCAGCCTCATCACGCTCTCCAGTTTGGGTTTTATGGAAGAACAGCAGGGACAGACAACATTGCCAGCTCATTAAAAAACCATAGCCCATCAACCTGTCAGTGTCTTGCAGAATGGTGTCATTAAGTACTGGAAAGCGCATTACAGCTAACTGTGCCCAAAAGGAAAATGACAGAGCGAGAAGATTAGCTCAGAAGTAAACATTTACTATTAGCTCAGTTGTTAGCGAGAATCCATTTAGTTTAACAATATCTGATTGTCAACTGACGTCCTTTTGGAATTTGTGATCGCAATCAAATGCGTAAGCTAAGAAGTTATACATTTTGCCCAGTGTTTTACAGACAAGCTAAAGCAAACTTTCTATTCAAAGCAACAATGTATTCACAGGATACTTTCTTTTTACTGTAGGAATTAAACCCATGACCCAAGTTCTTTACTAGTTGAGCTACAGAAACCCGTTTTAGCAATAGATTAGGTTTGCATATGCAAAGTTGTCAATGAAGATTCACTTTACATGTGACTTATTGTAATTTTTTTTTTCTCGCCACAGGAAATGACTCAATATTCCACGACATTGACAGCGACACTTCATTGACCAGCCTCAGTGACTGCTTCATGGCCTCGTCCGAGGCGGGCTCGATGCAGGCGAGGGTGGGGAACCCTATCGACCGACTCTATTCCATGCAGAGCTCCTACTTTGCTTCATGAAAACCTACATGGACAATGAAAGGCAAAAGTGGGTCATTCACTGCAGTCTCCTCAACACACCACCAATCCAGGAAACATAACAGATTCCTCAGCAAACATCTAAGACAGGACTTAGACAGACAAACAGGCAAAAACAACACAGAAAAGACAAGTGAACTTGAGGACCGGTCGGCCTCATTTTTCTGCAGTGAAGAGCCAGCTCAGGACGCCCAGGCGCCTGAGGCTGTCAGGTTTTTTCTAGTTACTTGTAGATTATTTGTACATGACTCAAAAGTAGCATTTCACCTTATCTTCATCGACTCATGGAAAATTAGACTATTGATGTGCAGATCCAGTCACTGAAGCATCAAACGTTCACTCAGAAACTGTCGTCTGGAGGAGCAGAGGACAAAGACGCAAAGTTCATATTGCATGAATCCATATCCTTGTGATTGTTATGTTAAAAAAAGTTAGAAAAAATCTTGTGTTGTTCAGATGTTGGAATGTGATGTTTGGACTCGATTTCCTCTTTTCATTGTGTTCAGCATTACATTTCTATCACTTTAATAGTTTAGCCCTCTGAAAGTCAGTGTAGAGCTTAGAGGGGGATATATGTATAGTGTATCTGCGTTTGTAAGGATGTTTGTTTATGTGTGTGGCCAGGTGGAATGAGTGTGCATTGCTCTGTATGTGTGTATGTGTGTGTGTGTTTGCATTTGTGTGCTGCAGTATCCTATGATTGTGTGTTTGTGCGAGTGTCTGTTTGTGCGTATATTTGAAAGCCGGTAGGGGGACTGTCATTGTAAGCTCGAACCATGTGTATATATACTTTTCCCAAACGAATCATTTGTGCATGTTAAAAAAATGGAGATCATTCTATTTATTTAACTAAAACATGCTTTTGAAGGTACTTAAACTGAAAAGCTTTATTTAAAAAGGAGAAAATCATGTTCAGTAGATGCCGTATTAATTTCTCAACACATTTGTATGTCTTTTAATTATGAAATACAATGTATCCTTATTCCAGAAATGTACATCAGCAAAAATGTGCTATTTATTTGTGATTTTTGTCAAAAATGTCAAAAATGCATTTCCAAATGCGAACATCGCTAAATTGCCAAAGTCTGTTGGTACAATGAATAAAGTAAATTTCTCCTTGATTTTCAAGTTTCAACAGCCCTGTTTGAGTAATCTTGTGTTTAATATACATTTATTTTATTTTAAGATTAATACTATTTGTTTAAAATTAATATTTTCTAGCATCTCATGGAATAGTTTAGAAAAAAGAAAAATGAAATAAGCTTTAATCCTGTGATGTTTACAACGTAAAGATACATTGTAATTTCTGGTTAGATTTCTGGGCAGCTTAATACAGAAAAAACGTATTAATGTTTGTTAATTAAAACAAAATCCTTTGAATTTTATACTCAAAACATATAGCGAACTTTGAATTGAGTACATGAGCATTAATTATCCTGAAATCATCAAAAAATATTTTTTATGTTTGAAAAAGACAAAACCAGAACATCAACAAAACTAAACAAAAAAAGTATAATGGTTTGCACACTTTTTTAAAGTTTTTTCCATCTGTCACGCATAATTGTCAAAACCCAGAGTGGAAGTTTTCTATGAAGTCAATATGTTTACCGGAGGATATAATGTGTCTCCTAACAACAATAGGTTTTAAGTTACAGGAGATGGGAACAAAGCTTTGTGAGCATGAATCACACATGTTCTCTGGTGTCACACAAGCACACATCACAAGCCACACACACTCTGCTCATGTGTGCGTGTTGGTACAACAATTCAACTCTCTCAGGCCATAAATTAATCCAACGAGTTTTAGATTCTCCAGCAGGTAGAGGCCTGAGGCCAGATCTAGTAGCATGGTGGGTCTACCAGCCCTGCAGCAGGTCCTCTTTGATGATCAGGTGGAGGTATATCGCTTCCCTTATCTCCCTCTCATCTGCCACCACGGGTGTTAGTAGCCGCGGCTGTTCCAGTCTCTGCCAGAGCAGGTCTTATAATCAGATCTACTGCAGGAACTCTGCTAAGCCTGGATCTACTGTGACATGGAAAACCTCATATGCAAAACTGTGGGAAATGTGTGGCACTAGGTTTGACGCACTGACCTTTGAGTGGCTTCCTCTGAAGCTGCCGTGTGACCTCCTTTTGTCTTTCACAAGATAAATAATTTGTTTTGATCTAATTGGGTGGACTCAGTACAGCAGCAGTACATTGTCCCTGAACAAAAAGTGTCAGCGAGGAAATATTTACGCAACGCTGATAATTTTCCACGTACTTTGATGGTACTCCCACAGTTTTGGTGAGAAAAAACTTGATATATAAGCAGTTTCAAAGTAAAATTGTGCCAGCTGCTATGATGCCTGATGATGACATTTTCATTTTTGGGTGAACTATTCCTTTAACTCTGTTTGCTGTAAATATCAGTTGTTTCATAATACAAACTGAAGCTTATATAAAAATGTTTTGAGCTGTTGAGTACATCATTGACATTTGCGTCAGAACATTCAAACCGCAAATACTTTCATGATTGATGTCCTTTATTAGTCATAAACAAATTATTTAGTGGTTAAAAACAAATTTGGATGTGATAATGGCCCACAAGCATTTAAGTGTGCGTGCGTGGTTTGACTGAGTGAAGCAATGGCTACATAGGATGTAGGGTTTACATTCAATCTGTAGGCCAATGGGCTGTTTATTCAAAATTTTGCAAGCAGGTGTGGCAAAGAAAAAATGCGGATGGAATTATCAGAAAAGAACTTTCAATAGACAAACATAAATAACTTTATCAAGTAGTGTAACTTGCAAGTACTTCAAGTTTTTGCAGTACATGGTCTTTGTAGGCGTTTTGCCTACAAGGCTCCAACCTAGTTGGCTGTTGTTTCTGTTTACTGCAATATATGCAATTGCAATACGGTTTATGGGGCTTTACGGACTTCTTACACTCAAAAATTTCATTACCGGATTGAGTTTTGATTGGTTTGAAAGTAGATTGCATGAAATGTTACCATAACCTGATGGCATGCTGACCTGAAACTAATTATAAACATGCTCTGGGTATTTTCATAGTTCTTTCATTTTTCATGTGGCAGTGTCTTATTAGATCATTTTAATTGTTCTTCTTTTACAGTGATTTAGGCATCCTTTGATTTAGTTTAATTCGTATATCGAGGGATGTCTCCAGCCTGCAAAGACATATTAACTGTGTTATGCCATTTCTTACTGTGGTGGGGTCGCTTCACTATTGAGGGCCCTTAGGAGAAAGACTGAAGCACAAGAGCAGCTTAACAACACTCTGAGTGCTCTGCTGGGAATGAAGTTATTGTGAGACACCTACCAGCACATTAGTAGCTACTTTACTTCTTTAAAAGTTGCTAAACTAGTTGCTAGTGAGGCTGGGAAACAAGTTCAGCCTGACATGGACCCAGATGTTGGTAACATTTAAAATTACTGTGTCTGTGTTATAATAAAGCACAATGGTTTATGAAGTAAATTATAAAGTAATTTAATTAAAAATTACTTTGTAATTATTTAAGGAATATTACATGAGAAAGTTTGCTGTTGCAGCTGCTTTGAACTGGTCATCACAGCCGTGCTGACAAAACAACAGGAATATTAACAGTTTGATATTGTTTATAGAGCTGTTTTGTAAGAGCAAAAGGGTTCTTTTATTTAAGTTACATTTCAGAAAAAAAATCAGACGGATATTTCATATAATTTTCTTCCACGAATAAAAATAGTTCCATGAGAAGCAAAACAACAAGCTTTGTGTATAACATTAAAGAAAGTATCTTTATTCAAGCCATTCCGTAAACACTCCAGATCCACTCCAGTTTTTTTATTTCCTGTTCTCTCCACACAGCAAAACAAACTGTAAAATGTCTTATAAATAAGACAAATATCACACTAAATATCAGCACTTTTCGTAACACAGCTTTATCAATAAAATTAAAGGACTGAGAACAAACTATTGTATAATAATTTGCATAAACCAAAACATAGATACAATAATGCAAAATGTGACCCTGTTTTGTCTGACCTCACATTTCTTACATTTACATTTATTCATTTGGCAGACGCTTTTATCCAAAGCGACTTACAGTAAATTCAAGGTATAAATTTTTTTATCAGTACTTGTGTTCCCTGGGATACGAACCCACAACCTTTGTGTTGCTAACACAATGCTCTACCGGTTGAGCTACAGGAACACTATGCTGGATTTCTGCATAGATTTCTGCATGGATTTCTGAAATGTTGGATTTCTTTGAATCCAGCATTTCCACACAAAGACCTGTATTGTCACAGGTCACCACTAAGGAGTGTGGGCCACCCTAATCAGAAACACAAAACCACTCCGCTCATATGTCAGAAATAAGAGTGTAGCTAATTGTGTCCAAACAGAGAGTGAACCGAGGTGAATACAGGTCTGTGTCAGCAACGATTGACTGACCAGAGAGCTTCAATCCATAGCACTCCTCAGTATACCTGAGATAGGACAAACAGGGTGGCCCGAGAATACAAACATCTCCCCTGTTATCCGAGCAAAGACACGCACGCTTACACAGACGTCAGTCGTTCAGACCAGTGAACCAGTGAAGTTTTCACACATTCTGTCTTCAGCAGGCCTGGCTCCACATAGGAAATTAGCCTTGTGACAATATTTTCCTTAGATTAACTCATTGCCTCATTTTCAACGTGTGAGACAGTCATCTGTCTATATCACCTCTATGCCCCCCTCACCCCCCTCCTTATACTGATCTCCTCAAAATCCAGACTATAGGAAAACGTTATCCTTTAGTTTGTTTATTTAACATATTAAATGAATGAATGTATAAACTCTCTCTTGGTAGCCTTTTAGGTTCATAGCTGGGTGGCTGACACCCTGTGAATCTGTTTATTAGTAATTTTGGTGTAAATTAGCCATTTTTAAATCATACTCCTATCAACACATGGGTACTGGGGGATGTAACATTATGTTATTTTCCTTGTGTTGTTCCTATAGTAGCCCACAGATGCACAAGACAACAAAATACAGTATTAGGTGTTTCCACTGGGAAATAAGAATGAATGTCTCCACTCACTTGTCAATGTAAGTACTGTAAAATCTGTTTTTGATTTTAATGTTATTGAATACTTGAATTTGTGGACAAATGTTATTTTTATTTAGTGCACAGCTCTATTATAGATAGGCAGCTTGCACATATAAATGTATGATCTATCTCTTTAAGAATTCTCACAATTCACCAATTTATGTATCCCTTTAGTATCCCTTTAAAAACATTTCTCACAACCCACCAGTTTGTTTGCTTCAAATTTCTTTTGTCATGTGGAGATTTTGTTTTTGCCTCTACGGTATTGCATCCTTTGATTATAATTTATTCTTCCCTCAGCTTATATATTTTCATCATTGTTTGGCAATCCTTCAATTACCAAAGGCATTGCAAAACCGCATATTCTCTGAATCAATTAATTCCAGACTGGGTCAAAGATAGGCTGGGCCTCTCTGAGTTTTACTAAGCCAGCCCTAATGCTCTGAGGTCAAAGCCAATCCAAACCAGCAGCAGATGAGAAGGTTTTTTTGGTGTAGAGTTTTAGTTGCCTGGAATTCACAATTTGTGTGAGCATTATCTAGCATCTTACAGGTTCCTAAGAGAAGTTCTTCATGTTTATACTCTCAAGTGTGATGGGTTAAGCTTGATCATACAGATGATCTGCTAGAAGGTCATGACCAGTAAAGTGAGAAAGGTCATCTAAACATCTCTACACATAATAGCTCAAGGGCTTCTCTGTCCTTCTGTTGATCCTCGCTCAGGATTTAGTATCATGGGTTTTTAAAAATAGAAATAGAGCTTGACTTAAATTTGAAAGTTTGCCTGGTTGTGGATTATGGCTTCTTTTGAAATCCATTTATACATCTTTTCACAAGCGTCTTGCTGTAGTAGATAGTTACAGTAACTCTGTTAAATGCAATTTGTTTTTCTTTTTATCTTTTAAATAATTAGCACTTATTGGTACATGATGGAGGAATTCAGGTGGCTGGTTTTGATGACACCGAGGTCAGAGGTCATGGAGAGCACTGCCCATGACCTGAAACACTTGCTAGCACCCTTACATTCTCCTTAAATATCCATCACTAATTTCTGATCCCTGCTTGCGTCTTATCAGCATTTCCCACAGATGTGGCTGTTAGTTTTAGATGTCAGTGATAAATCTGTGCTGTTGGCAGATTGGGTTTATAGGGTCCAGCCCAGAGTTTAGTCACTACAGGGAGTGTAGAAGTATGTTGCTCATCTCATGTGTAGTTCATATTAAAATGTCATTTAATCCATCATAAACTGTCATGTTTTCATTGAACCTCAGACCCTTGACAATTGCACCGTATTCATTGTAAACCATCACCATTATTTTCTCCTGGACTGGATTATTTAACAACGTATGAGTCGTAATTAAAATCCTGGACAGTTTTATTATAAAACTAAAGAATAACGTTATCCCACCTGGACAAATAATCCTACAGAGAATCTTCAGCTGGACATGTAGAAATTTAATTATGTGTTCAACAGAAGGACAACAGAAAAGTCATTATTTACATGCCACTAAAGTGAAACCAAAGATAATTATCATGTGCACACTGTAGAAATACAGTGTAATTTGATAGTCGTCTGTCTACCTGCCTGACATCAAATGCAGAAACTAAAATTGTCAATGAACTCTTCTCAGATATAACAGTGTGTAACAATAGCAGCACTCTGTGGAAAGCCTAAATAGAGGATCAGATTACCTGAGAAATTACAAATACATTCAGAAAGCTTTCAGTGTGGGGTTGTTTTTTACCATTATTATTCTAAATGCACGCAGTCATGACAGGCAGCCTGCATTCATAATCCTCTTTTGCACATATACTGTAAATGTATGTGAAATGCAATAGCAAGGCCTTGCTTGGGTCTATGTTATGGAATTGGTGCAATAACTGGATTAACCTATAAC
This sequence comes from Ambastaia sidthimunki, assembly GCA_036877625.1. Classification (NCBI taxonomy): domain Eukaryota; kingdom Metazoa; phylum Chordata; class Actinopteri; order Cypriniformes; family Botiidae; genus Ambastaia; species Ambastaia sidthimunki. Next base: position 10,125 of record JAZGTK010008753.1, on the reverse strand, counting down.
ACTGCACTGAGAATCAGCATTAATGTTTCTGTAGTTTAATTGGTAGAGCATTGCATTAGTAACGCAAAGGTTGTGGGTTCGATTGCCAGGGAACATGCATACTGATAAAATGATACAACTTGCATTCACTATAAGTTGCTTTGGATAAAAGCATCTAACAACTGTGTAAATGTACTATAGTATTTTATCTCAGACATTCTCCACATCAAATTACCAACGGCCTGTAAATCTCTAACAGAAGGGAAGAAAGTAGATTCACAGTAACTATTGATGTCAACGGCCAATGAATGAGCTGGAGAGAATTCTACACCTGGCACAATGTGTGTTGTGTTGCCTCTATTTTGTGAACACCAAGAAAGCCATTGCTGTCTTGTAAGGCTTAAGTAATCTCTCTAAATGTCATCCTGGTTGGAGCTTTTATTGATGATGTAACCCAGTCAGGGTGAAAAGTGTGCTCTCACTTTTTAGGCTTGCTTAATAATGACCTTCACTGAGTGCCCCATTAAACTTTTTTTCTAAAATTATTGTTGTATATATATTTTTTTTTGTTTTTTATATATATATAAAAAAATTAGTCTTTCTTAGGAGTCTTTCTCATTTAAGAAGCAAATTTGAGAAGCATCCATCCAATTTGAGAAGCATCTCATTACTGTCTACAAGAAAGAACTGAGATTTTAAAGATCTCATTTCCTTTCTTGTTTTTTATAAGAATACAAACCTTGAGGATGTTGATAACGCACCTGATGTCAGTTCAGCATGTTTCACTTTTTCAAAGGATGGAGAGATTTTTCTACTTTCACTGCATCAATAGTCACATGACTGAGCACTGGGAGCAGTATTCCCAGTGAGGGACCTTTGGGCAATGTTCACAGCAGACAGTGAACAGGATTAACTCCACACAATCAATGCAAAACAATGAATCTGCCCAAATCCAATCTGCTGACTTCTCAATTATTTAAGCTCCCATGCTTTCCCTATGGAGCTACGCTTAGCCTCCACCTCCTTGGCCGGGCTATTAAATGCTTCTTTAACTGAGCTAACTAAATGACAACCTGGCCTGGCTTGGGGACTCGTGTGGCAGGCAGACCCAGGGTGATTGACCTGATAATAACTTTCTTTCACAGGGTGAAAAACAGAGGTCCCTAACATGTCACCGCTTGACCTGGGCTGACCTCCAGTGAGATATTATAGGGTCAACGTCTGTGTCAGGTCATCAGTGCAATTATGTTGCTTTCATGATGGTGTGACAATGTTCTGTGACTATGTTCATGGAAGAGAACCTAAATTCTGTTGGGTCAACATAACATTTTTTTTACATTGCATTTAATCTTTGTTTAACTGTGAATCTATAGCTTACCATATTTTCAACTTTCCAACTTGTAAAATTCAATTACATATTAGAATTTTGATGAAAGCTCTGATCTATCCACTGTGTCATGTAAAAAAAAAAACAAAATGACAGATATTTCTACACATATTGCTACTGATATTCCTACACATTTTTTCTGTCCTATGTGTAATTTTAGTCAAACATACTTGGCATCCTTTCTCTGTTCTCAAACATTTTTTATAAATTACTTTACAAATTAAGAGTGATTTAATTATGCTGACATTATCAAGACAAGTGTTGCCATAGAAACAACTATTTCTACATTTGTAGTTGACTAAATTGACAACTGAGAATATTCTCTGATATGTTCCCCTCAATGTCTTTGATGGGTTTGGACCTGATTTTGCCAAATATTTTCCAGTGTATCGAGATACCTACTGTGGTGATGATGTCACAGGGTCACTGTCTGTCTGTGTCATAGGATTTTGCCTCTGGGTTCCTCAAACTCTAATAACACCAATCATTAACACACCTTAGATAGTTATGCCACAGTACTAATGTAAAAATCATTCATCAAATTTGTGGTTCCTGACCCTTTCATATCCTGACATTTAATGATAAATGGATAAACATAGCCACCTCCATATTCTTATGCTGGCTTGACCAGGCTGAATCATTTTTTGGCAGATGTGTTATACAGTTTCAAATGTCTCAAATAAACCATAAAAAACAGGGACCACTTTCCATTTGTTTAACAAAGGTTAGTTCCTCTCAGAATATAGATTTTCAGTCTCTCCTCTAAAATGCCACAGTTAATAATTAACTATCAGAACATTTGTAAGGGAAGAACCTTCTTTTACGATGGGTCAGACTGGTAAGGTTAATTGTTGAATTTACTGGCAGCTAGTTTTTCTTTCTTTTGGGTTAATAGAGATGGATTTTAAAATGAACTGCTTTGAGCTAATAAACCGTGTGTCACTGACCTTTCTGGTTTATTGTTTAATCATAAAATATATCATTTCTGAATCTAAAAAGACTCTATAGGTTTGACCAAATTACCTGATTATGTTTTGACTAGTTGGCTTTTAAAATATTCTATTAAAAATACAAATTCAAACACAAATTTTGTTTGAATAAGTAAGAGATAACATACAGTGAGCAAGTCATTATCACAAAATAACCCTGACAAGGTAATTTGAATTACAGGGTTTATTGAATTATGTATATAACTTAAATCTACCAAATATTAATGGGCATATAATATGAATTTAGAATGAAATTATTTTACTGTGTTTTACAAAAGAGAGCACATAGTACACACTGTATGACAGATTTTAAACTGTGTAGAAGATTGGTTGCTAGAGACAGAAGTTAAATATAGTATTTTTTTTAGAGTTTGCAAAGTTTCAGACTTTTATAGCTCAGGAAATGTGATGCTGTTCTTAATTGTTTCATTAAATAAACAACTTTGTCTAAGGTGTTTCTCCTAAAGTTGCTTAGACAAGAATAGAAATAGATACAAATTCAATTTGTTAAAATGCATTCATATAAAAAGGTTTAAAATGAGAAGATTAGAATTAAAATCTTCAGAATCAATATTGCATAGAGCCCGAAAAAAAAAATTCTAACCAAGAAAGACATTAAAGGAGACATACATTATATATAAAAAAATGTGAATTATATTTTTACAATTGTTTGAGCTATATGTATTATATTCCTACATTTTGTTCAGTTATTGTTAGTTGTCAAGTTACATGGAATAATCCACATATGATTTAACAGTGAAACTGTTTTTTTTTTTATTTCCCAATCAGCAGGGAAACATTTATTTCCCAATCAGCAGAACACGGCGACCAACCCCAGATTTCCTCTATTAACACACACACACACACACACACACACACCCTACCCCAAGCACCTATTCACACTGTAACTTGTCCAAGTGATTAGAGCACAGAGGCTCAGTGTTTCTGGTACAGGCTGAAGAGTGTGTGGCTGCCATCACCCATGGCCAGGCTTTGCCCTCCAACCCAAGCCTTATGTAAGCACGTCCACCAGCTTATGTGTTGACATGATAAGCAGAACCTTCATCCAGCCGTGGTGCTAAGAGTGCGTGTCAGCCCGTGTTTGCGTTGACGTACAAGTGTGTGTATAGGCGGCATGCACGTGTGCAGACGGTTCATGTTTCAAAGGTTCAATGAAGGCCGATGTGGCGAATCAGTGTTCAAGTTGCTGGTTTGCAGAGGAAAGCCTCTGTTGGGCCTACAGAGTACTGTGTGGGCTTCTCTTCCCTACACCCCCATTCATTTGTCATCAGCAGCGGGGTCCCGCCCTCCCCCCGATTGTCACCATGTACTTCCTCTGCTGAAAATGTCGGGTTGACATGCTTACATTGAGCACCAGCCACCCAGAGCTGCCATGCATTAAGATGAATGGCACTTATGTTAAATTGCCCCTCGATGCCTGTATTTCACATTTAGCTTAATGTTAGTTTGATGATTCAGGCTTCACTAAACTTTATTTTATGAACGTATGGACCTTTATGGATTTCCTGAACTTCGTGTGTGGATTTGTTAATAAGCAAAGGAGCCAGAACGTGTGATACTTCCTCAGCTTATTATAAATTGATAGATCCACCAAATGAATTGACAGTAGTGTTTTAAGTCTGCTTTATAGTCACGGCCTGTTCATTTTCCCTCATCTTAGATTTAGTGTAACATAATCCACCATCTAAGTTGTAAATCAATCTAGTGTGGAATGACTTTTCCACAGCTTCCAAACATCAGCAGAAACTGCAACCAAAACTGACACAGGAGAGTCATTTTCAGAATCATTACAACACATTGTTATTCCCCCAAATCCATACCGTGATCCACTTGGCAGATGCTGTCAACCTTGAACAGAACTGATACGCCATGATCAGCCGATATGTTTTGCATAGTAGAAAATAATACTTTGACAAAGGCCTTGAGGAGCATGTTGAAGAAACCAGGCAGAATCAGCAAGCCCTGACAGAAAAACGAATTGTAAGCCATGCTGGAATGAGAGCTTGGTCGCCTGGAGCCAAAGACAGCTGCCCACAAACTGCTTGCCCGGTGGCTGGGCGCTTTAAAGAAACTGCAGGTTGGTTCTTGTCTTTCGATGCTTGTGGGAACATTGAGTTCTCTCTCAAACACATGATCACTGAAGTCTACATGTCAGGAGAAGGACTTGTCTGTCTGGTAGGGCACGGCAGTTGATGTGATAATATTGCATGGGCTGGCAGCTGACTTTGGCAGCACATCTGCAACTACATAGGTCCCACCTCCAGTTACATATAGCGACACAGGCAACTTATGTTTTCTCTCCTCCTTGTCTCCTCCTTACCCACAAACCGTCCACAGTTCATTTGCTGACCATCTAATGCACACATCACACAAAACTGCAGACATTTTCTTGTGATACTGTAAAAACAAAACAAATTCTGTCTGGTTACTTTAAACTTTTGCAGTAAGTGGTGGTTCTCGACCAGAATAAGGTGCAATAAGAAATAGATTTTTGTCATTTAGTCAAAGATTACTAAAAGATTAATCAACACTAAATCAACATCCAAAGTGATGAATATGTTCTTTGTTTAATTAAAAGCAAGCTATCATCTTTATCCTCTTTGTAAGAAGCATAACACGACCAACAGGGTCCTCACAGAAGGGGTGGTACTGAACATGGCATAATTGCAGGGCAACAGCTATTGGAACAGAGTTCTATTAATAGATCATTGCTCAGTTTAATGCAATTATAGCCTGAAAATTCATAGTGCTTTTTGCCTCTTTATTTCTCCAAACAGGTGACAGCCATCTTTAGTGTTTATGACACAGTTTGCCCCTCCAGATGATGTTATATGGTCCTAATTGAGTTAATGAGTGATGCCCAGAGAGTAACTGCGTTTCAGCACAAGCTCACATAAGTTTCAAGCTGTTAATGATCTCAACAGGGAATCACACTCTAAAACAATAAACTAATCAACCTGAAAAATGCTCTGGCCACTCACATTACAGGAGCAGCATTGCCCAATGGGACTAAAGCGTTGAGGGATTCCTTAAAAATGATTGGTTACCTTTTAGGTCTTTTAAGTGCTGATAGGCTGACATGAAACATGGCATGCAAAAAAATATTTAATATATTTATTTTTACTATACATTTCCTATACAGTATATTAATATTAAAACGCAATATATTTGGCCTTGTACAAGGTAACACACTTATATCAAACAGGCTGTTTAAAAAAACTGAATTAAAGACTTAATAATAAGGTGGCGTGTGACTCGCATAACTTTGCGTTGTATTGGAGAGTGAATGTCGTTTTCGACACACAGTTTATGCCTTTATTGATTCTTCATAATAGTAACTGAATCCACATTTTGCCAAGTCAGGACGCTCTGCGCGTAAGTCAACTTTAAAGAGGCGCTTGTATAAATTTTAATAGCCGTACATTTCTGCTGTCGCGTTGTGATTGAAAGTGATCGAGCGACGGTTTTCAATTCATTTCTACGGAGGTCGCGCGAATTGACGTGGCGCGATGGACGCTGGGCGGATTTCTGACGCTGCAGCGGAAGCGGTAAGACTGTCCTGCTCAAAAAATAACGAGTGCGGTGCAGGTATCAGAAAATGTATCGCGAGTTTATTAAATGTTATTTATTCTTTAATGAATGAAATAACTTCTCGGTTTGGGATCGAACCGTTGACTTACATGCTTTGATTAAAAGCTAAATGAATCTGTTTGTATTTGCAATAACTGTGTCTATATTTAGGTCAGGGTTTGCCCCCCTGCATTGTATAACCTGGCGTCTACCTTCAGCTTTATTTCACAGTTTGTTTTTTTTGTCTTCAAACCACCATATGCTAAGACTGTGGCTAACCAGCATTCAGAGACAGTGATATTCTCAGATCACAAGCTCAGTGTGTTTATTGGCATATCATGAATACTAGTTATAATTCTTAGCAGGCACAAAATGTTTTTGTTGATAGATGCAAAGCACAGATACAATAGTTACATCAATATTAGCATTGTTCAAGTAAATCTCTAAATAGGAAGACTTTAAACCCTACATAAGTTTTATTTTTGGCATCTATAGCATACAATAAAAAAATATCTCTGTTGCAAAGACATGCTGGTTCATGCTGGTGTGACCTAAGTTCCTTTTAGCACTGCAGACATAATGGTGACCAGATACTAGACTTTAATACATACTGTGGCATTTGTGCAACTAGCGGGTGGGGGTTATACACCATAGATCTCATTCATGATGTACAAGCAGAACAAATTTCTGTGTAAATTATTCAGAGAACCATTCTTGCGCAAATTGTGGCATTCATTTTAATGCAGTGCCTCATCAATTTGATATGCAGGCACTTGTATTTCTGTGCATGCGTGTCTGCAGAAGCATATATATGCGCAGGTCGCATCGGACAGGTGACAGCTGTAGTAGGACAGAAAGCACTCCATCATTAGTACAAAAAGCTGGGAGGAGAGAGGGAGGAGCGGATCAGTTAACAGCTCCTCTTTTAGTCTGCTGAGGGAGGTGGCAGTGATCAAGAGCTCGGTGGGCTTCTGCATGAGGGCCGAGGGGCCAAGAAGCAGGTGTATGTGTGTTATGAGACTGGAGTTCCATTGAATGATGAAGTACCAGAAGTGTTTCAATTGCCTTTGTATTGGAGATGCATTTTAGCAAAGACAAAATGTATTTTGTTTATTTGCTTGTATACTTGCATTTTCTATTCATTTAATGGAATATTTTAAAACTTTAGCATCTGCGTCAATTGCATTCAGATACCTCATTGCCACTGAATACACAAGATTTAGTCAACCATTTTCTGTTTTTGAAATATCGCGTTAAAGGATATCCTGGTGCTATTGAGCAGAACAGCACAGCTGAGGCACAGAGAATCATAGTTTGGGATTCACTTTTGCCGTAGTTGTGCTTTGAGCTGGATAATATTTTGAAGAACTGCTTCAATTTAATAGGATGAAATGACAGTGCCAGTATTTCATTTAACTGTCTAGACATTCGCATCATTGTTACAGCTTCTGTCGAACGAAACATTAGGTCTCCACATCTGTCTTTATTTTTACATGGTTTTTCACTGTATATCAGTCTGTGGTTTTTCTAGCTCACTGGGTGTTGCTGAAAATCCCCACACAAGAAAGCTATAATAAATTTATTACCATATTTTCTCCATGGTTAACCATGTATAGTTTCCATCTTCTTTTAAGTTATTTTCCAGTAGTTGTGGAAATAAATATTTATTTACCATGATAAACCATGAAATATAACCTATCAAAAGCTCAATTAAAACATCTCTTGTTTTATGTATTTTTTAAAGACCCATTAAAACTTGACCATTTAATCATAAACATGTATTTGGTAAAAAGAAATGAAAAAAGTTTTTTGTTTCCCTGCCATGAGAAGAAATTTATATGGGACTGGAGGGTGGTTAGCTGATGACAGATTTTTCAGTTTGAAAGCAAATTATCTGCAAAATGACTAAATAGGACTGACTAAATTCAAACATGAATGCATGATTTTTGCTATAGCATTGTAGACAAACTTTTTTTTTCCAATCCTAACTGTATTATCAGAAGAACAATTTTTTTTTTTGTCAAAATGACCATTGCACTTCTGTATTACTTTTTCAAAACCGTTGGTCCCCACTTTTTTACATTTTCTGACCCTGCCACTAATTCTGTGAGAAAGACGTGGGCCTGGCTGCAGGTTCGACTTGACTATGTCTAATCATTCGGTCTTGTGTTTGAACTCTCAGCCTGGTAAAGAGGAAAAGCTGAAACGTAGGTCCCACAGTCTTGGATTAATTAACAGTGGGCTACTCCCACTTTTTAGGAGGCTGGCATGGCAGAGGCCGATGTTTTCCTAACAGTCTTTTCCACAGGGATACGTTTGCACTCATCTTTGATAGTTAACCCAGGCTGACATTTCCCTGACTCCCACACCAAAGCTGACCTGCTTCCTATTAGTGCTTGTCCACCCGTTCGGCCGCCTCTGTGGGCCCATTGTGCTTACATGGACACGCGCATGCCCGGGTGCTGAAGACTTTAGAGTCAGAAGCCCAATACATTATCAAAACATGCTTAGAATAATCATGGTGGGGTTAAATTTAGTTCTAAGCCCAAATTATACAGCCTGGTATTGCACAAAGGAAGTTTAAACGTGTGGGTGCTCTATGGGTGCTCAAAAAGTCATTTCAAAAATATCACCTCAGAAATACAATACGTTTGTGACTGCAGATGGGCAGATTTAGTGAGATTCTGTGTTGACTTGGAGCAGAGGAATTTGTTTGTTTATCAGCATCTCCAACACACCATCACTTTTGTTTTGTTGTCTGTTATAAAGCCAAATTTTTGAAATAATGATTGTGGCTATGTAATCTCATGAATACACAGACTAATACTAAGTTAAAACCAGGAGAAGGCTCAAAAACATTAGAATATTCTTAATACAAAGCACTTGTGAATCTTGTTGGCTATTTCACACTGATATTTCACAAGCTCTACAAACACAAGCCTGTATGTGGATTGCTGTGTTTTGAATCCTCTGTTCTTTTTAAACTTATTGTCCTTTACAAATTGGCTCATATGGTGGGGGAGCTCTGAATCAGGGCATCCATCTTCAGCAGCCCTAGCTGTTACTGTGTGCTGTGCTCGGCATTTATCAAGTAGACTCGCAGAGGCACAATAACGGGGTGAAGAGACTGGCCCGAGGCAGAACCGAAGGGCACACTTACTAAAGGACACCAGACAGCTACCACCTGCATTTGAGTCCCTATGGAGCTCTCTGTGTGGGTGGTGGGTGGGTGTAAAATTAGGGTGGGCGGTGTGTTGTATGTGCGAAGATGTGTTTGTGTGTATCTGATTGTCTGTTACAGTCATATAGTATACATCTGTACCTTCAATTACCAGTAATGCCACTGGGTTTGTCTATTTCTATAGTATTTCTATATATCTGTATATTGGAAATTTGGGGTTTATTAATGTATGATAGGTAATTGTGCATGGTGTGCATTTTCAAGTTAAAAAAGGATTTTTTTTATTAACATGAAATATTTAAAGTATCTTGGTCTACTTTGGTGATCTCAAAAATAAAAGACAATATTTGTCCATATGTCTTTGTGCTTTGTAATACTTTTCTTGGCTGTTTTGCAAGTTGCACTATAAATTCTTATTGTCTGTATTTCTTGATTTGCTGCTGTAATCAAAACTTTCTTAGTGAACATAATATTTAAAATTTCAGACAGTTAATAAGATAATTAACAAAATGGTTCTGAAATAATGTAATTTTTCATCCTAATAAAATATTGTATTAAATAACATGGTCAGACTTCAACAGTGGCTGTGAACGTGTGAGCAACAGTGGTGGGAGTGAGACGTTGGATTTCAGTCGGGACTTTACAGTAACTGCAGCAGATATGATTAAAACATTCCCCAGTCACAGCAACTTAAGCTGAGTTACTTGCTGGGCTGCATAAGTCCCACACTGTCAACAGCCTGCCACATAGACTAAACTAGACAAACAGTTGCAAACACCGTCTGTCTCTCCCTCCATCATTCTATTTCTGAGATCATTTAAGTTTTAATAGATTTAAATAAAACATTTTACCCATTTGTAATGACTGCATAAAATAGGAGAATGGCGAGTACTGTAACACACGAGTGTCTGTAACTCAGTGTCTCAGGCTTTGATTAAATATCTCAACGTTTGTTTAAGTTTAAGGAGTTTTGAAATTTGCAACTTATTTATGTTTTT
>JAZGTK010008752.1:0-17945 GCA_036877625.1 Ambastaia sidthimunki | reverse complement strand
AAATTTAGTTGTTTTTCTTGTTTAAGGCATAAATCGCTCAATTTTTGAACATTTATATTGAGACAAGCATTTTGCCAAGAGGGTAATAAAATAACATTATATCTTAAAAGACTTATCTCTGTAAATAAGTACTAATATATCATATATATTTTTATGGAAGTGTATCTTGTTTTTAAAGATATTCCGATATTTTAATGGATTTTTCGCAGTGACCATGAAAGCTCTGGCCATGCTCCATCTCCTGAACCTCTCTCTGCTGGGTGTATGGCTTCAGTTTTCTTCAGTCCCATGACCATTTCACTTTTCTTCTTGGCTTCTCTTCTCTCTCTTGTGCCTGCTTGTGTTTCCAGCTTTGCGAATCAGCCAATATGTGAACCTATGTTATGTAAGTCTCGGTGAATCTGGACTGAAACCTGGAGGAGTTGAGGGCAGTGTGAAGAACTATTAGCGACCTCAGCTAACAGCTTCTCTGTTTGCTTCCCTCATCTAACGTGTCACTGAATCTGATGTTATCGCGACAGGCCGCTGTGCATGACTCATAACGTCTTTTTACTGGATACTTCTGGTCAGGCATAAAGCAGGCCTCAGTTTTAAGAAGGATGATGTCAGTATCGGTTTATCAGGATTAAGAAATAAAGCAGAATAAAATGAACTTTAAACAGCTTGTTGTTTATATAAAAACAATGCTGCGATCCGTCAATATTTTAAAAGTTTTATTGCTCAAAGGTGCGTGAAGTTTTTTCCCCTCAAAGACTATACCTAAAAAATTGAATGTTTATGTGAGAATGTTTATTCACATTTAAATTTAAAAAATAACATGGAACGATGCAAAAATACGGTGGGATGAGGTTTTTTATACATAAAGCAGAGTTCAGTTGTTTAACTTGCTTCTTTAATATGAAATTCAGCTGATGTGCTTCCCAGGTGTTCGTTTGTTGGCTAATGCACAACCACTTTTGTGTCTTATCCAATCTGAATTTAGAATTGGAACTGTCTTTTTTGTAATACTCGTTTGTTTTCATTCAGGCGTTACATAATGTGATGCTGTTTCTGCTAGAATGCCAGACTTATGATTCATTTGTTATGAATAATCTTATCTTTTGCTTTGTGTTCATCGAGTTCAAATGCGAGAAGTAAACAAATGAAATAGTTATTTTTTATTTGTAAAAGAATTTAATTCAGCGGATTATCCAAAAATAGGTATTACCACATTTATTTAATGGGAAGAAGTTAAGTTTTCCTTTTCCTGGGGTGGTATATATAGTATATTTTTGCCATGTTATAAATCATACATACTTTAGTACTTCAGTATGTTTACTATTTTGGTCACCCCAAAATGCACCTTTAATGCGAAAAAACGGCCAATAACAGGTTTTGTTTAGGTTATCGTGAGCACGAAAGCGCGTTTTCATCTCTGGCATTGATGGATCGGAGTCACGACCTGGTTTTACTGCGTTCTCACTTAGCCAAAGAGTTCCAAGTGTCTGATAAGCTCTGACTGTATGTTTGACCTTCTTCATCTGAGGTGAAAGAAAATGTACATTCCACTTAGACTCAGTTCACATGGTGATGTTTATTTACACTCTGTGCTGTCATGTCTTCGCTTCACATGTTGATGGTTTTGTTCGCAGCTTCTCCCGCGCAGAACTCGAAGGATCATCGTGTCGACCGCTATCTGAGATACGGCAGAGGTTTCGTTTCACCTTTCTGCAGAATGATGTCACCTCTTTTCGTTTGCAATTATAGCGTGGTCATATTTCCTGGATTTCTTCTGTCTGAAGCTTGGCATTAGATAGTAATATAGACTCTCTCGCTCTCTTTTCCAAAGCAGAGGTTTAAGAGTCTGCTGCCGGACAGAGCTGTGCAGGAGTTTTTGGAACGGGAGATGGACATGTTTGTGCTCTGTTTATCTTTAGGCTTCAGCTGAAAAACTTTGTTATGGTTCCCGTGGGAGATATATCCCTCTTGACCTGTTATTTAGTGGTGTTTAGCTTAGATCCATGTGGTTTTAGGAATGGACTACCACTCGATGGGTGAGCTCATTTTTCCCCTGTGCTGATCTTCATGATCCACTGGGCAGAATGAGACGTGCCATTAGCCTCTATTACAGACAGACATCTATATGTTCCTCATAGATCTCAAATAGCTTCCCTGAAAACGTGACAGTGCGGTTAGAAATACATGGATACACTGTATATATACATACCCTGTGTGTGTGTGTGTGTGTGTGTGGGTATAAAACATACTTGCAGTAACATTAGTAGAACCTTTCTAGCGCTATATATCATATATATCAAAAACATTGTGTTCTTAAGTTGTTGGTGGAATGTTTTAAAAACGTTACAAACACTAAAACTTACTAAAGGTTCAAAAAACATTTTTAGAACCAAGCAATAACATTAATACAGCATAAAAAAATTTACATTTTAAGCATTCCTGGAAGTTTCAAAATAAAACTAAATAAAACGTACAAAATGTGTTTGTAAGTTACACATTTACATATATACATGCATATACAATGCAACATGAGCACTATAGCTTTAATAAATGAGATTAGAAATTTCAGCAGCTTGCCTTAATGTCTGTCTTTACTCTTGAAGTTCCCAATTGGCTCTCTGCTTGATTGAAAAAGCATATGGAGATTTGGATTCCAAAAAATTCATTGGAGCTGAATTTTGCTGGGCTTGATATACCGTTTCCTCTCACCATGCCTGTGTGCTCTGATCACAAGATTGAAACTGTATTATTTGACGGTCTAGTATCTGTCTGTTGGGTTAAGCTTAGGGAAGGTTTGTGCAGTCAATTGTTTGTACTTTGTATTTGCTCTGCTTGCTATAGCACCGTCTCGAATCCCAGAACAGTGCTTTTATTCTATTCTCCAACTATTTGTCTTCAGTTTTGATCACCTCACAGCTTTGTAAGTATGTGCTAGAGAGTGTGATTGACAGCTTTATATTCCCAATGCCATAAAGAGTGAGATAAAGTAGCTTTAACAGAACCACACAACACATGCATCTGTTAAATGCAAAGGGCAGTCAAGGGAAACATAAACTCTAAATACTCATGCAATCCAATTTAGTTAGTCTTCCCGATACGGAATGTTAGTCCTATAATTCCAGCGTAGGAAGATGTTTAATCTGATTGGAGCTGGTTTAGCCTGTTAGCTGTTACTGTCACTAGCTGTTGCTCCATTGAAAAGTTTCCGTTCTGCTGTCGTGTTGTTCCTTGCTGTTATTAAAAATATTAGTTTCTATGTCTTTTCTCCAGAACTTGACCATCGCATTGACCATCTCCTGTCATGCCAGCACCGGCTCCCTCATGAACCTAACGGGCCAAAATCAACACACAACCACAGTTCACAAAATGAAAAACATGTGCTGCTTGCAAAATCTCTGTATAGTTTCAAGCCTGAAACCTGACAGGGTGTAACATACATACAAGATCAAACATGATTTCACAGTGAAACTCCTTAACCTTTGTACCGAATACAATATTCACACTCTACAGAGGCTTAATTTCTGCTCATTTTTAATCATTTCAGAACAGCCCACACCTCAAATTACTCAAATACCTTTTTAATAAGTTTAAGATGATTTCTGGGGAGGAGGTTCATTGCTGTTGTTTGTGCTTCTTTTGATCAAGTGAAATAGATTTATTTTCATTTTCAACACGCTGCAGGTTAGTGTAGAAAAACTAAATGTGATTTCCTTCATCATTTATTTTAGGTTGTAACATTTATTTGTAATACATTTACAAGACTTCATTGCAACTTCTCTCATAGTAAAATAATTATGTTTGTGGAAATTAAAGACGTTAAAGGGATAGTTCACCCATAAATTAACATTTTCCTCATGTCATCCGAAACCTATATGACAGTTTTTCTTCTGCTGAAACACAAAAGAAGATATATTGAGAAATGTTTCAGTCTTCATACATTCTTTCAAATATCTTTTTACCTTTTTATCACCTTTTCATCTTTTCATCTTTGGGTGAACTATCTCTTTAATGTCTTTTACTTCACTTTAAAATAATATGTCTTTAATTTCTACAAAATAATTTCTGTTGAAGTGCAAGTAATTGTAGCTGATGTGCTGATTTTGCAGATGCAACACTGACAAAATATCAATTTGTACCAACAACCACAACTGTACATTAGCAGGAGCAGATGATTTTATGACACAGTCCCACAAGAATCCCAAAAAAAGGTAATAAAAGTATCAATGTCATTTGAGGTAACAATTGTAACGGCCCGGTTCCATTAAAAGAAGTAATGACAAACAGTCGCGTCAGACTCAGAGAGCAGTATCGTTACTTTTCAAACATAATAGAGCTTTCGGGACATATCACAGTTTACTGGGCCTCATTCCAGAGATTGGTTTCCAGTAAAACTTAGCATTCGACTGGAATAATGTAAAATCAGCATTCCAAACAGTAACATTCCCATGGAGTCAAGAGAATGGCACTGCAAGATATGTGTGAGGACTGTTTGGAATGAGACCACAAAACCCAACATCTGTTTCGTAGTAGCAGATACATTGTGACATTGACATGAAAACGTTGCTTTCTGTTGGTTCCAAATAAATATCATGGGAACAATTATTTGATGTCAATACAAGGACAATAATGTTCAAACATTGTCAGTAATTCTGAGTGTCTGTCCAAGAGAAATATATAACTTACTAATCGCCAGCTAATCCAATTTTAGATGCATTAAATGAAAAGAACAAATGTTTATTCTAAACTCATATCAAATGTTTAATGAAGATTATTGTTGACCAGTGATGACTGTTGATGATCTCATCTCCACAGCAATAGACTTTTGGTTTCCAAGACCCAGAATATTATTTTAAAGAGAGAGTTCACCCAGAAATGAAGGTTCTTCTATCATTTACTCATCCTCATGTCATTCCAAACCTGTATGACTTTTTTTTCTTCTGAGGAACACAAAACACATATTTTGAAGTCTGTTGGTAACCAAACAACAGTGGCATCCATTGACTTCCATTGTATGGCCACAAAATCACAGAGACGTTCCTCAGATGCAAAAATGTCATACAGGTTTGGAAAGACGTGAGGGTGTGTAAATGTTGGAACAATATTCAATTTTGCTTGAACTCTTTAATTATATGTAGTAGCTTGTGTAGATCCACTTGCTGTTGGTATTTTTGACATCTTGTTTAATGTTTTTCAGTCTCTAGTAATGATTCTTTTTATCCTGTTTCATCCTTTTCTTTATGGCATTAAGGCTTTAAGATTGTAAAAAAGTATATTTGACATTGGGCAATGATTCTGATCTGATAGTAAGATGGCTTAAGTGTGTTTAGGAGATGTTCTGAGATGTTTATAGAAGAAACAGCTTCAACCCATCTAGAAACCTCAGCATTCACCATGTCCATGATGCAACCTTGGTGATCTGATCTACATCTACATGTCTAAAGAAATGCCAGTTGGACTTCCAACGTTTCCCTTTTGGCAGGTCATACGGTTCTTATTTCTTGGCTGCAGAAAAGTTCTTAGTTTGGGATTCTACGACAATTGGTTGAAGGTGTGGCATATAACTCCTGTATGTCCACAGAAGTGACTGTGATTGGTCAGGTACGGAAATGGATGCTTTTAGATGTTTCCAAATTTCCACAAATTGTCGTCATGAAAGTTCCCAACATTTTCCATTCAGAAGCGCTTTTCCTGAGGTGTGTGCGGGATTTACATCTGTTTGATGTCACAGATGTCTGTTTACGTTAATGAGCTTTTTTTGTTCCTGCAGCCTCTTTTTCCACAGCTTTTCAGTGATGTCAACACTGGTGTAAGCTTTGCATTTGAGAACGACCACTGCTTTGGTAACTGGATCACCTTCATAGGTTTCTTTGTTGGTATTCCCACAGTCATACAAAGTTTTGGAGCACTCCAGAGCCTGGTGACAGTATCATTGTTTTCTCTGATTATTCTCCAGTTGGTTTAAATGCTGAAATGTCAGCTTTGATCTCTCTGTATTGTGCCAAAGTGTCTAATGTCATAGCAGCCAATGCAAATATGTTGTTTCAATTACAACAGCACAAGTTGTTGTTTTTTTTCCTGTAATTTCATTACATTTCTGACAGTGAACAGAATGAGGTCAGGGTTGGTGAGTTATGCTTTGTGGAAAAGCATTTTAAAATTCTCTTTTTTTATACAGTAATACTTTTCCATGGCAAAATGACTTAAACGGAGGGCAAAAGGCATCGCTTGCAAATTTGCAGTTTTCACACGTAATTCAATGTCATATCACAATATTGCAAATGTGCAGTAGTGGTTGTTTGTTATTGTAACAGAGCCACAGTTGTCACTCTTTAGCATGAAGAATGGTCTGTATGTACTTGTTTCTCCTTGCAGAAGCAGAATAAGATTAATTTAAAGAAATTACACACTTTGTTACAACCATTACAACCATTGTAAGCAAATTTGCTTGTTCCCTCAGCTAGTTAAGCTGGAAAAACTTGGTTACTTTTTTAATCCATTAGGGTCAAATACAGCTAAAGTATGTCTTTACCAAGCACATTAATTGTCTAATTTGATTAATTTGGTACATGTAGGGCCACCCACATGACATGATGAATCCGGCATTATATATATGTCTGTGTGTATAATAATAATTAATGTAATACATTATATGCATATGCACATTTGTATATTATTGTTATATATTGTAAGGTAATACATTATATGCAATATATAATTATACATACACACACACGCATACACATATATGCATAGATATGTGTATGTGTGTGTATGTATGTATATATGTATAATTTCCTCTACCTGCAGTGTTTAATGCTGTCCAGAGTCGATGCGTTAAACCCCTTTTACTCAATAGCTTTCTCAAAGGAATAAACAACTTCACATTAAAAGAGGCCTTACGGAGAATGATACTCCCTTTGGTGCGTGTGATTTCTGTGCTGTTCACAAACAAACGCGAGCGGCTCCGTGCTGGGATCATTTCAGCTTTGTTTCATCAACGGCTGCTATCGGCCTGCACTTACCCTAATTCACTTGAACCTTTCTGATCCCAGAGGTCTTAGTACTGAAGGGGCTTTGTGTGTACACTCAACACAATCCATTCTGTTCTCTTCCTCAATGGTTTCATGTTTTAAGCAAATAAGATAATATGCCCTCATATTCTCTCCACAGCCATCAGTTTCGCTCATTGAGTGTGACAGGGGGAAGCAGACACGACCGTTCGTCTCCTATGAGACTTCTTTCATGCTCAGACAGATGACAAAGAAACCATTCCGGAAACCTTGTCCTCAACTTAACCCCTTACAGGGCACATAGACTAAATCAATGTGTTTAAATCTCATGCGAGTCGCCCTGTTTCTGGTGTCTTCCAGTGCAGACAGGAAAGATATTTGGTAAATGACCTATTACAGGTCACTGATGAATTAGACAGGAGCAGAAACATTAAAACATTCCAGATTATGTTTCACAGGCTTTGGAAGTTTTTGCTATGACATGTAAATGTCATGTAATTGAATACAGTTATGTGCATCCTACCGATGCATCAGATTTTGTGTGTTTATATGTATATACAGTACAAATGTATATGTACGCACACACAGAATGGATTATGTCCCATCTTACAATCTTAGATTGTAAGTAAGTTTCCCTAACATTTCCATTAAGTTACAAAAATGTATTTTGAAAGTTCTAGGAACAATTAAGACATCCATGAAATTATTGCTTGGTTATGAGAACTTTATTCAAACATTTTATAAATTGTAACGTTTTTAAAACCTTTGACTAATTACTTGTGAATAACGTTTTTGATATATATGACATGTAACGTTAAAAAATGTGTTCTACTAAAGTTACTGCAAGGACGTTTTTAATAACATTGAGAGAACTTCTAGTGGATGTTAGCCAATGTTCTGTGTTAGCTTGGGGTATGTACCGTTGCCCAAAATCCAGAGGGTTCAGGGACTAATCTGTTATTTATTTTTAGGTTTTGTTTTGTCTAAACAGATCTGCTCAATGCTTACAAAATCTATCATATAGGCTGAGCCTCTCTGGCAATGTGTCCCTGGATGAATGTTTACAAACTTTACAAACACATGCATTGTTAAACAAATATAACACATGCCTGTGTACACGTTTGATGGGTGTGTTGACCAGCTGAGTGAGAAATCTGTTCAGCGTCAAACTTAAGCAACGTGTCGTGTCTCCCCTGCTGTTGAGTTCATGGCTGGTAAGGTCAGAGGTTTGAGAAAACCTTTGAATCTACCTCACAGGAAATTGAGGTCATGTGTTCCTGATATATTTTTTTATTTGTACTATTTATGTGTTAGATATAAACGTTAAAAACAAATTGCTCAGAACTCCAGGGGTGTAATGTAAAGAGCGGAAATTTTCCTGTGTTGTGCATTTTTGCCCAGAGGTGTACAGAAAAAAAGGGGGCGATGCCCAATCAGTTACCTCGGCATTTGTCACTCCCATGTGGACATTATTTACCCAGAATAGCTTTGCCTGTGAAACTCAGGCCTGGAGTGTGTTCTCTGTGGAGTTGTTTATGAGTCTGTAAATCTATCATCTTTGGAATACCAGCAAGGTCTCGCTATGGGAAAATGCTTCATCTTGTTTTGCGGTGACCAATCAAAACGTCCTCGCCTTTTCTTGAACCGACAGCCAGAACCTTGTGGAACAATACACCATCATTGTGTGATTATGTGATTGTGATGGTATTGTTGATAACCCTGATAACAATGACGTTCTGTTTGTTATACAGTCCTCGTGTAATTATGGTAAAGCGTGTGAGGTGTGAGGTACAGGAATGTCACAGTAAAAAATGTGCTGGAGAAAGGTTCAAGAATAACATGCCAAAGCTCTCAGTTGTGGAGCTTGTTTTCCTCACAGCGGTTATATGAGCTTCATCAAAGTACCTTCGTATTTCCATTAAAACTATTTATGGCAAGAGGTTTGCACTGTCTTTCTGTAAATATACTGAAGAAAGGGTCAATGTATCTGTTACAGGATTCATTTTCCGTGTTCTGTCATTCTTTATTTGTGCTCTCTCTCTTTACACCGGCCAAATAAAATGAATGGGATAGGGTGTCACAAAATTAAGTTTTTATTTTAATCCATGGTTTTCAGGGATTTGTGGTTGGTTTCTTCAGCGGGCTGTAAAGTTTCTTTCCTGGTAAGACATTTTATATTGACGCCCGGAAAGCTTCTAAATGATGACTTTAGTGTAAATCTCGTCCCGAGCACATGTGCCGTTTATTGGAACAGGGGCTGCCGTTTATCCCGCCCGAATTGTTTTACTTTCCTCGTGGGAGTGGAGCCTTGGACGAAAGCAAGACTTAACGTCAGAACCCGGTTTGGTCTTCCTGTGTTGACGTTAGGTCAGAAACTGTACAGGCAGGGCATGTATATGAGACTATATCAGTATATCTTCACTTCAAATGACTGGCCAAATCTGAGAAACATAAATTGGTATTTTGGAAAGAGTTCACATTGTCTCCAACAAACACCAGCAGGGCTGACGTGCTGATCCAACGAAACCCAACAGCCATTTGATTGTATTTGTTAAGGCTGAATGTGAATTAGCCTTTAAATGGTTTGTTTAATGTTTGTGTTTTAACAGCGTGTTTCAGCTTTAAGTATTACATGTTTCCATTGTATGTTATTGGTAGTATGTTACAACCCAGTAATCTTGAATTAAAATTACTTGAATTAGTTAAATTCTCACAAGACTTACCTCACAAATCCCTCTCCCATCCAATCATCATGGCTCCATTGTGGTATGAAATGTCCACTCGATGGATAAAATACAGTTTCACCCTTTGGTTTTATTCAGAAAAGTGAGATCATGAAACTAAAATAGGTTGTAGTTTAGGTTTAAGCCCAGGTCAGATATGTTTTTATTTATCCCAAGATATCTTCATTCTTCTTCCCTACTGTTTTATTTTAGAGTCATTTGGAGACATTGGTTGTCTTCTGTAATTTTGTTGACCTTTTTGCTACATAATTTCCATTATCTACTGCCACCCCCTAGCAAGTTGTACAAGGTAATGGAATTACTGCATAGCCTTTTGGATTGCATCATTTCATTCGGTCAGTGAAAGATGGATATGTACTCAGTCTTTTGTGCGTGCTGTATTTCAAGCCCCTTATCCTTGTCAGGGGGCTTGTTTGCATGAACATGAACTAACATACGTTCCAAAAGCAGAATCCATCCAGTACAGCTCACAGGGAAACATGGCTATGAGTTAACCGGTCTTAAGCATTTAATTACTGTAGACAATGCTGGGCATTTGGGTGAGCATGAATAGCTGTTATCTGCCAAAATGAAAAATGTCTGGGAAAAGTGTTTACCAGAATTGTGACTGTGTTATTTATATATAGAAACTATACTGGGAACACATTATAATCTTAAAGCTGGAGTCTGTAGGTTTTGCCTCTCTACCGCCATCTCTGTTGGAACCATAAAACTGCAGGTTACTTTACATACTTTTCTTTACATTTGTTGAAGTCAAATAAAGCCAAACTAACATTTCCCAGGAAATAGGACCTGACACCTCAAATTATAAATCATTATTATAAGCTTACAGTTGGGAATCATCATGTTGAACACCGATCTATGATGTACTTGCTCAATAACTGTTTTAACCAAAATGTTTTAAAGCCATCTGAGGACCGGTACTGTTATATAAAGCTACACTATACAGAAATTAACAGCATTGCTCGAATGAAGAAGCATAAAAACTTTCATTCAGATCTTATTAATTACAGACAGGAAGATTAGTCTACGAGAGGTGCCAATCACAGAATTCATTCCATTTTAATGCTTTAATGCTTCATTTTGCACTTTAGCCATCCAAGCGTTTATTTTAATTTGGCATATCCACAAGTATGCGGATGCCATGTGGACTTCAAATGGAGTGTGCGCTTGGATTGAATGGGTTTGTTATCCATCTTTGTATTGTGATTAGAGTCGCCGACTGTTCGTTTTGGATCCAGACACGTTTGTTTCGGTCTTAATTCAATAGTAATTATGTGGCTTCTGATTTGCCGTTTTCTTTGGAAAATGTTTTCATTTGAAGTGTAGGTGGTAATGCGCCACAGGGTAAATTGTGCAATTTTCATTCCTGATGTGAATGTAGCGAAGTATTCCTGTCGGATTCCAATGTAAGATTAGCCCTTTTAAATAAGACACAAACTCATCTGCCAAATTTTGACAAATTGATTATTTTTATGCATGTTTGGGTTTCAATGTAATGTAATACATTCTTCACATAATCATGCTAAAATTAGCAGAAGCATCTTATACAAAGCTTAAAACATCATTTTTTCTTGATTTTACTTCTAATGGTTGCCAAGATACAGATCTTACAAATATAGAGTCTAACCAATATATCACTTCCACAGGTGTTTATAAAAACAGCCCTGGAAAGGAAAAAAACATTATAAAAACTGTACCCAGCTGGTAAAAACAGCCTGTATATGTTAAATTAAAGGTTCGTTAAAGCTGTAATTGCTGTATGTGAGGAACAGGCTACAATTGGTTTGCTTGCTTACTGAAAATCTTTTCTGGTACCTGTGATCAACATTTACTATACGAGGAAATACAACTCTGACATTTTGTTGTAAATAATAGTTTTCTGTTTCACAGAATAAAATCATACAGGTGTGGAATGACATGAGAGTGAGAAAATAATGATTGTATAGGGGCTCTGTAGATCAGAAAAACATTTTTACTGTTTCTTCAAGCTCATAATAATGATTTATAATTTGAGGTGTCAGGTCCAATTTCCAGAGAAATGTCAGTTTGGCTTCATTTGACAACAACAGTGTTCTTGTAGCTCAACTGGTAAAGCATTGTCAGCAGCGCAAAGGTTGTGGGTTCGATCCCAGGGAACACAAGTACTGATAAAAATGTATACCTTGAATTCACTGTAAGTCGCTTTGTATAAAAGCATCTGCCAAATGAATAAATGTAAATGTAACAAACAAAATTAAAAGTATGTAAAGTAACCTGCAATTTTATGTTTCAAACAGAGGTGGCGATAGAGAGGCAAAAGTTACAGATTGCAGCTTAAATGATGTTCACAGTGTAGCTTTCGCAAGTTGCTATGCACGCTGTCTAAAATCGCTAGCCTTTTTTCCCATCCCATCGATGTATTTTTAGCCTAAGCTCTTTTCAATGAATCATGAATCCCATTTTAAAGACCCGAAAACTGTCCCTTGGAGAAACATATGGCAATATCTTCCCATTCTCCCCCCACTACACGTCCTTAACCTCAGCAGGCAGATGTTATGAAAGACTTTCATTGAAGTTCTCAGATATTTTCCCTTTGTACTGAAAAAAGAAAGCAAATTGCCCCCATTTAGGCACCAGATATATTGCCGTAGCTTGATGAGGCTGTTTCATTTCAGTTGAATGGGTCATACAATACAACCTGCTTCCCAGCTAACAGAGAACATTGACTAAAAGTTCTTTTAAAGTTATCAAAAAAAAAACATTCTTGCATTATTGTTAGTAGAACTTTTTAACAATATATCATATATCAAAAACATTATTCTTAAGTTAAGTTTTTTATTATAGTATTTTAGAACATTATAAAATTAAAAAATGTTGAAAAATGTTCTTATAACCCAGCAATGCTGCTAATAAATGGTAATGAACGTTCCAAAACATTCAAAATAACATTTTTAATGTTTTTGTTACTTAATGGAAACGTTATGGAAACGTTCTTACAGCCTAAAATCATTAGCTGGGTTGAAAAGCAGCACAGGGGAGAGAGAGCGAGAGTGTGTCTGTGGCAGTGGATTTTCATGTGGACATTTTCAATGATTTAGTCATCTGCCCTTTTTTTTCCAAGGTGACTGTTGTGAGTGGGCTGTTAGTTGGCTGGAAGACAGGCCAGAGCTTAGATTAGCTGGAATGAGAAGACAGAAGCAGGTCGAGATATTTTGGGGGGAGTAAAACGAGAAAGGGATCAAAAAGAAAACACCGGGGCAGAGAGACACGTCGAGCTAGGTAGAGAACGAAAGGAGCATAAAATACTGGAGGGATTTGAAGGAATAACAGCAGAGAGTGTGTGTGAATGTGTGAAAGTGCTGTTGGAGCGAGGCTAGTGTTTGCTTTAGCATGCACGACTGGGGCCCCTCTGATTGGTTGGCAGGTTGGACTGGGGGACTCTTGAGGCTCTGAGCCCCCCTCTGATTGCTTTGGTTGAGGGACGAACGAGGATGAGAACAGAGAGAGAGAGGGAGAGAGGGCAGGCACAGTCTAGCGGACACCAAAAGTGAGAGTCCACGCGACAGGCTAACACACACGCGCGGTCAGCGGTTCTCGTGCACAGGGACTGGTCTCTGCATCCCTGCAGGAGGAATGGACCAATCCACTGTGACTGCTGCTGTATTCCTGGCTTCCCTTTTCCTCCTGGTACAGTAAAATTTCTATTTTCATTCTTATACTTTTCATACATATCTTTTATTTCTTATTCTTTTGTTTTTCTTAAATTACAGAAATAAAGTTTTTTGCTATTATTTTTAAAATTGTTTGCTTATTAATGTTTATTTTAATTTGATCATTGGACAAATTTCAGTTTTAAATGTAGTGTTTGGCATTTTTAATAGAGTATGAAAGTCGGTCCTTTTAAACTAAGGAGAATATTGTTCTTAAACACATAAAGGTTATTTCTGTTATAGGATATCATTTTGAAAGAATTGTCTATCCTAAAGCCTGTTGCTGATTTGCTAAGAGGAGTATTTCTTTAAAACTGCTAGCCGGTTTAGTTCAGTGTCTCTGAGATGTGACCAAATACAGTGAGGAACCGAAAGGCAGGCAAGAGCTTAAACAGATGTGAGCTAATCATATGACTTCCCAATTAAATAAAGCCCATACCATGTATATTGATGTAACCCTGGCTCTGTGAAAGTGAGCATTGTGCTGGGCTCCACAGCCTGTCAGTGGCTGCTCTTTGAGCAAGCAAATACCCTAAATCAATTTCACAAGTCCCGTTGAGTTTGTCCTTTCTCCTGCGCAGTTCCTTCCATGGTGTGGGATTTCAACTTTGCCCTCTTGAACCAAAATTATCTTTCATATCAGTTCAAAGTAGGATGTAGAGGTTGGAAATGGAAAATATTATACATGCCTGTATAGGAAATGGGGGAAAGGGCCGGTTTGATGGTTTATACTAACAGAGAACGTTCTCAGAATGTTATTAAAACATTACTAGACGTTACTAGAATGTTTTTTTATTGTTATATCGTATATTCAAAACCTTATTCCTAAGTAGTTAGTCAAACATTCTGAAAATGTAACAGAATTAAAATGTTTGAATAATGTTGCTATAACCAAACAGTAACGTTAATACAACGTTTAAAAAAACTAAAAAATTGTTAGCTGGGTAAAAAAGGGAAGCCCTCAGACGCCCTCTGTTAAGTTTGTCAAGTCAACAGGCGCTTTATATTTGAGTGTAAATCTACTGATTGCTTGGTACTTATTGGATGGGAAGCTAAAAATCAGGAGCAAAGTTTATTTATGCAGCCAAGTATGGTAGATGTTTCTTTGCTAATATGTGTTTCTTTTATACTTCATCAAATATGTTTAGATCTCAGCGTTATATTATTGTATTGGAATGGTTTGGTCTGTTTATAGTGTTCCTTCTTTGATAATTTGGAATTTAAGGTGAAAAATGAGGCGTTTTGCTACCAGTCCCAAAACAAATAATCCAACAGTATCATTACCTCATATCTCCTTTCTGCACTTCAGCCATTTTTCATCCTTTAACTAAACAACATGCCAAGCTGTTGGGATAATGTCAAAAAACTTCAGCGAGAAATTCGTCATCAAAGGAAATGGTCTTGCCCAGAAGGTCGTACTTTACTTCTCCTTAAAAGTTTACAGCCTCTCCCAGTTCAGTACCCACTTTGTACCCAGAGCAGGTGTTGGTCGCAGGGATTCTCCATTACGAAGTCCTTTGAATGCCATCTGCAGGTTTCATTTAAGGGAATTCGACAGGACCCCACCCGTCTCTCTGCCTGCATGTGGCTCACATGAATACTGAAAAGACAGGTGCTTTAAATGTATTCCCTTTGGTCTTTCACAGACTTGAATAGTCTCCGTCTGTGATGTTGGCTTATGCTAAAATATCCATTATGTTTGCAAGAACTGGACACAATGGCCGTGTTGGGGACATTTACGGGTTGTAGGACAACCACAATAGTGCTGCACCCCCAAATCAATCATACCAGACTTTTATTTCACAGAGTTTCTTTGTCCTGCACAAGACCCAACTGAGTTTGACCATAAAGACACTATTTTAAGGTGTTTTTCTTAATAGGCTAGTAACGAAAACAGAAGTTTGTCACAATTGTTAATTTATGGACACATCAAACCTGCTGAACCATTTTTGTGACATGGCGACAAGCGGATTTGGAACGTACCCCTTCCTAGCCAACAGGGAATGTTTTCAAAACATTGGCTGACATTCTCTAAAAGTTCTCTCAAAAATATAAAAAAACAGTACATTAACAGTAGTAGAACTTTTTAAATGTTATATATCATAAGAATTAAAAAACAAAATTAAAAAACATGTTTGAATAGCCAAGCAACAACATTTTTAACTTTTTTTAGATAATGGAAGCGTTAGAGAAACTTTTCTACCACCTAAAATTGTTAGCTGGGTTAGCATGCCAACCCAACACCATATTTATGTCTAATTAGACACTTGAGCAGGAGTAATCTTGTAAGAGTGATAAGTCTTGTAGGAGGAGTGATAAGTTATGTGGGTTTTGATTTGGGCTCTTTGGTCTGGTTCCAAGTGTAAGCCTGGTGGCCCATTGGTTGTGAGGACATGCATGAGATACACATCCCAGCTAACAAGTTTTAGATTGTAAGAACGTTCCCTAATGTTTTAATTAAGTAATAAAAATGCTAAAAACGTTATTTTGAATATTATAGAAATGTTTAAAATTATTGTTATTAGTTCGTTTTTTTAGACATTGTAATGATGTCATTGCTTGGGTATTCAAGCACTTTTAATTCTGTAGCATTTTTAGAACGTTGCACTGACAACTTATGTATAACATTTTTGATATAAAATATAATATTTTAAAAAATTCTACTAATGCTACTGCAAGAAAGTTTTTAGATAATTTTCAAAGAAGTTTAGAGAACGTTAGCTAGATCGTTCCCTGTTAGCCTGGCCATTGGTTGTCAGGACATGCATGAGATGCACATCATCCTTGCAAGATCTGAATTTATCTTCTCATAATATTGATCTTGGAAGCAGGTTCATTTCTCATATCTCCTCACTGCCAAATACTTTGCTAAGCAATTATACTGAAGAAGGAACTTGGCTGGAGCTTGTTAAGAAAGGCATAACAGTTCACTGTGAAAGGGATGATTCTGACATCTGACAGAAATATGCTGAAGAAACATGAGAGCTTCAACCATTTCCTTACAGACCTTATTCATTTTCATTCACTCTTGCGCAGACACCAAACTGCTTTCATTGGCCTCACCTGGCCTTCAGATTTTTAATGTGTATACTTGCTGTTGTGAGTTATCATGCCCTGTATTACTTATCAGAATTAAATTAGCAGGAGTTTGTGCTTAAACTTTCACTTTGATGATGTGACAGTGGCTCACACCCAAAGGAAAGATGTGTTACTCAAATGCAGCTCTTTTAACAGACTTCATCGTGGCATTGTGGAAAAATTGAGCACTTTTGAGCAATTTGAGACATAACTGAAACCTTTCCTGTAACTTCAGGAGGCAGTTTTAAATTGACATCAGTTTAATCTCATTGCTGTCTAGGAGAAACTAAAGAGTGATATTAAAAAGTTCTTGTTTGGATTTTGGCCTCTTTACGGCAGTCACTTTTAACCTATTTATTAAGCTTTCATATTTTTTATTGCTGTTGATGTTTAAAAATGTATGATACTGTATCTTTATCACAGGCAGTGGAGTATGATACAGTATCTATCACAGGCAGTGGAGTATGATACAGTATCTATCACAGGCAGTAGATTATGATACAGTATCTATCACAGGCAGTGGAGTATGATACAGTATCTATCACAGGCAGTGGATTATGATACAGTATCTATCACAGGCAGTGGAGTACGATACAGTATCTATCACAGGCAGTGGAGTACGATACAGCATCTATCACAGGCAGTGGAGTACGGTACAGTATCTATCACAGGCAGTAGATTATGATACAGTATCTATCACAGGCAGTGGGGTGTGATACAGTATCTATCACAGGCAGTAGATTATGATACAGTATCTATCACAGGCAGTGGAGTACGATACAGTATCTATCACAGGCAGTGGAGTACGATACAGTATCTATCACAGGCAGTGGAGTACGGTACAGTATTTTTATCACAGACAGTGGAGTACGGTATAGTATTTTTATCACAGGCAGTGGAGTATGATACAGTATCTATGACAGGCAGTAGAGTATGGTACAGTATTTTTATCGCAGGCAGTGGAGTATGATACAGTATCTATCGCAGGCAGTGGAATACGATACAGTCACAGGCAGTAGATTATGATACAGTATCTGTCACAGGCAGTAGATTATGATACAGTATCTGTCACAGGCAGTGGAGTATGATACAGTATCTGTCACAGGCAGTGGAGTATGATACAGTATCTGTCACAGGCAGTGGAGTATGATACAGTATCTATCACAGGCAGTGGGGTGTGATACAGTATCTGTCACAGGCAGTGGAGTATGATACAGAATATTTATCACAGGCAGTAGATTATGATACAGTATCTATCACAGGCAGTAGATTATGATACAGTATCTATCACAGGCAGTAGATTATGATACAGTATCTATCACAGGCAGTGGAGTATGATACAGTATCTATCACAGGCAGTGGGGTGTGATACAGTATCTATCACAGGCAGTGGGGTGTGATACAGTATCTATCACAGGCAGTGG
>JAZGTK010008751.1:0-17946 GCA_036877625.1 Ambastaia sidthimunki | reverse complement strand
AGTTCCGGGAGTTTTCCCCGTGGTTTTGTTTTTCGTTTTGGTAGTGTTTTGTTTTCCTCTGTCTTCTGTGTGGGTGTTTGTATTTTAAGTTTTGTTTTGAAAAGATCAATAAAGCCACCCTCGACATCCACAAAGTGCTTCGTTCTTGGGTTCCGCCCCCCTCTCTCCGGTGGCGTGGTGTTTGCGCGTTCGCCGCCCGCACCGGAGACTCAGGTTCGTGTCCCGTTCCTGACAGTAATCCTGTTTGTGTGTGCAATGAACTTACAATTCTGAGCAGCCACATCAGGGTGAAGCTGGAGGTGAATAGTGTGTGTCATAGTAAAAAATGGGCACCTGCTGGTCCTCCAGATTCAAAGCATTCAGAAAGGAATGCAGCCCTCTCAATGCAGCTGTGAAACTCGCTTTAATATTTTATTATGTAATTTACAAGATCAATCACATTTGACTCTCTTCATTCTGTTGCCTTGAATAAAAAGAAAAAAAATTACTCTTAAAAATTACCGCAGCTTTCTCTCTGTCCCTCACACCTTTGATCAATAGTTATAAAATGATGGAGTTCTTTCAAATAACACTGGGCACAATACAGACATACATCTCGCTGGCCCTCTGGTATCATGTAATGATAGCTGTGTAATGAAAGTGTTACGTCCCCTGTGAACTGTCATTTTGGTTTCCCCCATGTTTAGCTCTCTCTTACCCCTATGAAGTGTCTATTTGGTTTCCCTCATGTTTATTTCCTTATTTGGGTTTTCCTGTTCTTGTTAAGTTTATTCTCTTCACCTGTCTTTGTGTAATTAGTTTGCTATTTAAATTGGTTTCTGTCTAGCATTCTTTGTCTGGTTTTAGTTAGTATATGTATGTTTCGTTGGGTGTTCCATGTTCCAAGTCTGCTTCCTGGTTACAAACAAATAAATAAATAAATAAATAATAGGAAGATATGTTGCAAGCCATATGTTTGCTGCATCTGTGTGTATTTCTCTGCTTATTTGTCCAAGAAGGTAGTGTGTGAAAATAACTGCCTGGAACTGAAGCTGAAAACTACTGGAGTTAACAGAAATTCACAGCTTTGTTTTTTAACTTAAACTGGGCAATGGTGAAAAATGTTTCTTTTTTTAACATTTTTCAGCCTTTTGAGCATGTATTTGCCCTTAAATGACTCAAATTAAGTTTTTTTATTTATCTTTATGACTTTCACTTTTTTTACTTTATCAGAGTAAACATTTTTGCCAAACAGCTATTCTTGCCTATTAAACATAATATATATAAACTTTAATGCCCAAATCAAATCTGCATAACAGTTATCAAAATATTCCAAAAATATCTCCCATGCATATTATAAAAATATAAATATGTAAATAAATATATTTTATATATAAATAAAAAAATTATATAAATTGGTTTTATTTATATTGGTAAGAGATAATACCGAATATTTCAATAATACTGGTAGAATACTGACAAGTGTTTTTGTTTCAGCAATTCTGTATAAACAGTAACGTTTTCTATATAAATCTCTACTGAAGAGTAATATGTACAAACCGGTAAAGATCACTCCTGATACCCTATGGTTCTTCTCCGCTCAGGTATTCATCCTCCATTATCTCTTAGTCTTTTGTTTGACTCTTAGAACTGTTTACGCTTCTATTTTGGGTCAAAGTGGACACTCATTCGATCATCTGAGTTGTACAAGTAATCCTCTGTCCTCCCTCCATTGGCCACTATAAAATTAATGGTCATTTTTGAGGCAGTGACTAGCATGCCTTCACAAGCACTGAGTTTGTAAAACTGAGCTGGTAAGTGGGGGTGTTTTAAATTTTGTCCTATGTCTGAATTTAATCAGAATGGCATGATGTGAGTTGGAGAAATGTCATCATTTTTGGAGAAATGACCCTAAGCTCCCTGACACACAAAATATTAGTCAGGTCTGAGGAATGAACTCATTAAGACACTGGTGCGAGTCTAACTGTACATAACATAAAACATAAGTCAGATTAAAATAAAATAGGAATAATGACCACCATTCTCAAATGCTCTGCAGGACAGATTAGGATAAATTGGCGCTATTGTGTTCTTTCTGACTAGTCTAGTTAATCACTATCACTTTGGCAAAGCAGCAATTAGTAATTCAGAGGTAATCTTGCTACACAACAATCAATTGCAATTAAAGACTCACTTATCAGTGTAATGACTGCTCAGGAAGCGGTGGATCCAGCGGTGGATTACACAGGTAATCCAAGAGCATAAACAAAGTCCAGGCAGAGGTCGGGGCAGGCGGCTAGCAACAAGAGTAATCCAAAACAAGCAGTAGTCCAAAAGGCAGGCAGCAAACAATCAGGAAACGAGTGGCAGTCCATGGTATATATCCAGGTATCAAATCACAAAGGGAAAACGCTCAGAAACGTTAGCCAGGGCAAAACGAGACTTCGCCCAGAGCAGCAGAACTGGTGAGCTTATATTTTGTCTCTAATGAGAGATGGAGGGACGAGGTGAAGCCGGAGGAGTGGAATCCAGAGGTGATGGGAGGTCGACGAAAGACTGGAGCGGAGCCAGAGAGACGAAGGAGCCTGGTGGAACTGACGGACTGACGGGACAGGATGGCGACGAGGGAGCTTGGTGGCTTGGCGGAGCTGCGGGGTCCATGGACCGAGGCAGAGTCCAGGATTTCCGGAGCGGAGACCATTTTGAGGGATCCTCCTGCCACGGCGTCGTAGGAGGCTGGAAGCCCCACCGCTCATCCACCGCATCAATGTAGGTCCAAGGGTAAGCGGAGGGACTGACTGGTGAGGACGTCGCTGTGGCCGTTTCAGCCGGATGGGCAGGTAACTTTGAAACAGGGAGGGTGGGTGGGAGAGACTGCGCCAACATTGATATGTCCGATATTTTGTTCAAAGAATCCAGAATGAGCTCACCCTTGGTCTCTGTGCGGCGGATGCAGCCTCCCTTATTGGTGCGGTCCACCGCCAGCTCCGGCATCTGCTCAAACTTGGGCACTGGGACCACTGGGACGGGCTCGGGCACTGGGACCACCGGGACGGGCTCGGGCACTGGGATCACCGGGACGGGCTCGGGCACTGGGAACGTCGGCCGGGAGCTGCGCAGGGCCGTGAGGGCGTTGAAGGCGGCGTTGGCTTCTTGTGAGGCTTGCTTGAGCGCCTCTGACTTAGCCAGTATGCGTGCCATAAGGCCCGGATCAAAAAAAAATGGTGCGGTGCTTGGGCTGGTAGGCCAGCGGTCCAAGGGGCAAATGCTGCTGGATCAGTAGGCGGTGAGGTCTTCTGTAACAAAGGCTCAGTAGACAAGGGATCCAACTGCAACATGTTTATTGAAAACAGAGAAAACAAACAGGCAAGGGTCAAAACACCAGCAAACAGGAACAACACAGGTAATCCAAAACACAGAGTAGTCAAAGTCCAGGCAAGAGATTAGGGCAGGCGGCAAACAACAAGAGTAATCCAGTTAATAGCAAAGGGTCAAAGAGGCAGGCAGCGAGTAATCCACAACGAGAGACAGTCCGAGGTAATACACAAAACCAGGAAACCAGAAAACCAGAGAGATTGCTCAGTAACGTTAGCCAGGGCAAAACGAGACTTCGCCCAGAGCAGCAGAACTGGTGAGCTTATATTTTGTCTCTAATGAGACTAATCGCCACCACCTGTGGCAGGCGTGGTCCCAGTGTGGGGTTCTGGGTAATGTAGTTCTAATATTCCTGAAACACAGAGGCCGGATTCGTGACAGAGCCCCCCCCCCAACGAACGGCTCCCGACGTGAGCAGAATCCCGGAGCGGGAACGGAGAGAAGAAATCCCCAACGTGGACAAAGATCCGGAGGGCCAGAGCGGAGTGGGGCTCACCGGCGACCGAAGCAGAGGTCTGGATCCGGAGGGGCGCGGTGGAGCCGGTGCGACGGAGGTGGAGTCGGAGGGATAGAGGAGTCAGACCAAGGTATATATCCAGGAGGAGGAGGAAAGACCTGGGTCCATTGTTTGACTTGTTTGTGGTTCAAGGTGCCTGGCATGAGGTGACGTGCACACAGCTGGACTGTGCTTTACACAAATACTCCTATTAAGTGCCTTCATATAAAATATGTATTTGTATTACAATTACTTGTGTTTTCAAAACATCACAATGTCTAGTTTGGTGGTTTCTTTCAGGTACAACTGAAAACAGGGTTTCATTTTGTAATGTTGTCCACAAACACATTTTCAAAAAATTCCACAAAGTTACTGAGACTTTACCAGCCCTAAAATGCTTAAATCCCCTTACTGTGCATGTGAACAATGTACAACGTCTCGGTCTATGTATATGTATATAAACTATGTATATTGTAACATTACCATTTATGTATTTAACAATGCTATCACATGGCTTGGCATTTTAATTATTTTGGGTTGAATGGATCACTCACTGTATTACATGAGTAAACAAACATTTTGTCATTTTTGAATATTCCCGTTCCTTTTCAGGAACTCAAGCTGCATCAAAAGGCTATGGGAACTCTTCCAGCTTTTATGCACTCTGAAACACGTGTCCAATCATTCAATTACGAGTTATTTGTCACGGATGGGGTGACGTCACAACCAGGAAGCTTAAAAGCATGTAAGCAATGCAACTCGGGTTAGCTTCTTTCATTCAGCGAAGCACTCTGTGTTACATTGTTTGTCCATTGTTTGTCTTTCTGCTATTGGTTATGGACAGCATTTAAGTTAGAATGCCAAAGGCTAAGGGAAAGGCTAAGGGCGTTATTGTTGATGAGCTGCTCTCGTTTCATAACAGGTGGGGATACACACGCTTTATACGTTGTCTGCCTGGGAGCAAAGCATGCTCAGACCTTGAGGGGGCTGACTGTGTGCATTGTGAGCGTCTCTCCATAGCATCACATCTGAGGATGTGACTGAGCTCAGGAGGACCGCTGACCTCTCTTTGCGTGCCACCAAGGAGACCGCCCGGGCAGTAGGGCGGTCCATGGCAGCCTTGGTGGCAGCTGAGAGGCATTTGTGGTTGACCCTGTTCAACATAAAAAGATCAGGACAGGCCCTTCCTTCTGGATGCCCCACTGTTGCCTTCTGGCCTCTTCAGCGACGCTGTAAACTCTGTCGTCGAGAGGTTTCAGGAGGCTCGCAAACAGTCTGAGGCATTTCAGTGGTTCCTCCCTCGCTGCTCTCACTCTCTTTCAGCTGCTGGATAGGAGCAGTTGAGGCCGTGTACAAGCTTCTCATACCGGGACGCCCAAAGGGAAAGCATCACGTCCTGTTCCCCCCTTTTAGGGTACGGTTGACACGATACTCCCGGTCGAAGTCAGGGAAACCGAAGCAGGATCTGAGGACCGTTTTGGTTTCCAGAAGGGCTTCAGCCAAGAGGTCCTGACGGTGCGGGGTCAGGACCACAGGGGGCAGCCCCATCTGGGGAGCTGCAATGAACATCACATCCTATGATGCTTGCAACTCCTCAGTGCCCTCTGGGGGTCAAACTGTTAACCCTGCCACCTCTGGTGTTTCAGGACACAGTCGCCTCAAACAGTGGTGCCCCTCATTGCTTGGCACCTTCAGCAAACATGGAGAGGTGCCACTAATAGGAGAGCAGTTAGGCCGGAGGCTCCCTGCGGGGGTTCCCTTACAGGGCACTGGTCTAGCCTCTCCAAATATACTAGAGGCTGGTCTCAAGAGATTGGTTCCCCTAAAAGACCATCTGGCAGCCTGGAAAGCACTGCCACATGTGTCTCAGTGGGTCCTGCACACACTAGAACTAGGTTACAGAATTCAGTTCTATTGCAGTCTGCCTACTTTCGTCAGGGTTCGTCCCACTTTTGTGGATTCAGTGCAGGCTCTGGTAATGGAGCAAGAAGTAGATACCCTCCTGAGGAAGGAGGCCATCGAGGTGGTCCCTCCTCAGGAGAAGGAGTCAGGGCTTTACAGCCGCTACTTCATTGTTCCCAAGAAGGGTGGAGGACTGCGTCCTACTCTAGATCTGTGTCTTTTGAACCACTCAGTCATGAGACTGAAGTTCAAGATGCTTACTGTAAAACAGGTTGTGTAAAATCAGGTCCAAGGACTGGTTTGTCACGATAGATCTAAGACAGCTATTTTCATATTCCCATCCTTCCTCAATACAGGAAGTACCTGAGGTTTGCTTTCAGGGGCGAAGCTTACCAGTATTGGGTCCTCCCTTTCAGCCTAGCACTCTCACCCCGCACCTTTACAAAAGTTGTGGATGCAGCTCTGGCTCCCCTGAGATCCCAGGGCATCCGCATACTCAACTATATCAACGATTGGTTGATATTAGCTCACTCAGAGCGCTTGGTGGTCCAACATCGAGATGTTGTTCTAGACCACATAAAGCGGTTGGGGTTCAGACTAAACACAGAGCAAAAGTGTGCTTTCTCCAGCAAAGAAAACCACTTATCTGGGTGTGATTTGGGGTTTGACCACGATGCAGGCACATCTGCTTGAGTAGATTCGATCCTCATGACAGTCACAAGAGTCAAGGAAGGCCAGGCACTCACTGTGAAGCAGTTTCAACAACTGCTGGGCCTCATGGCAGCTGTGTCCAATGGCCTGCTGTACACGAGGCCCCTCCAGTGGTGGCTAAAAATCAAGGGGTTTTCCCCCAGGGAAAATCCTTTCCGCAAAATCAAGGTCATTTCACGGCACTGCCTTCGGGCCTTAGATATATGGAAGAAACCTCAGGGCCCGGTTCTTGAGAGGGCGCCAGCTTTCGTGGCACATAAATTGCCTAGAGATGTTGGCCGTTTTCCATGCTCTCAGGCATTTCCTTCAGGCCCTAAGAGGGCAGCATGTGTTAGTTCACACTGACAACACAGCTGTAGTATCTTATATCAATCACCAAGGAGGTCTGCGCTCGCGCCCTCTTTATAAGTTGTTTATAAAGTTTATAAAAACTTTATAAAATAAAATTTGATTATATACTTTAAATTTGATTAGATGCTACAATATGCTACAGTAAAGCAAAACAAATGCAATTTAAATAAAGCACATGTGTAACAGTATATATTTAGATATGGACTCAATTCGCCTCTTGCATTTAGAATGGCAGGATATGATCTGATGGTAGAGCCTGTCTTATAATGTCATGTTATGTTGAGTGATTTGTGTGTGGATGGAGGAGTCTCACACCATTTACACTGCTTACACAGGGTTAATTTTATTACTGTTCAATGGCTGATGCTTGTATTATGCAACAAGATCTCCAGATAAACTTAGTAGGAACAGCCCTAATCCACACTTAATTGAACTCCGGAGACTTTGAAGTGAGTCACAAGCACACAGAACATGAGCATACAGAACACAGCAGCTGCTCTCTCTCTTTCTCTCTTTGTTTCTTTGGTCTGGCACTCTTTGTTTCAGTGGCTCGTGATTGATCGAGTATCAGCATTAGCCTTAGTTGTTCCAGCAGCATTAAAGATTGCTGTAACCCCTGTACCTAAAAAAGAAAATGTTGCACCAGACAACTTCAATAACTTCCGTCTATTTCAAATCTCCCGTTTTTGGCAAAATTACCTGAGTGTATTGTTGCATTTTTCTTAAATAAAACACCTTTAATAGTGTCAATAAGTTATATTAGAGTAAAAATATGTCAGTAATTCAATTTTGACAAATGTCATATAGAACCTTATAATTCTAAGGTAGCAATATATGTCCTTCTGTTATAGTATGCAGCATGCAAATTGTTCATCACTTTTGCTAAATGCCTGTTTCCTGCAGTTTGGCAGCATTTCCCTTGGTTGAATAATGCAACACAAGGCTATAAAGAAACTTTGATTTCAGTGGAGAATCTCAGCCATGTATGAAGGTTTGTGTGTGCCATACATCTGCGTGTGTTTGTGTGTGTTTGTGCGTGTGCTCATAGACTGACTGACCGGAGTGTGTGTGTGCGAGAGAGAGAGAGAGAGAGAGAGAGAGAGAGAGAGAGAGAAAAGGAAAATATGTTTGTGCTTGTGTGTGGGTTTTTTTTGGTTCTGAAGATTCATACACTTTTTTTTCGACAAATTTATAAACTTAAAGACTTACATATACTGTAGATGTTAGTTCTATCTGCGGCGGCCCAATCATAATTTGGAATGTACATAGGAGGACCAATCAGGTCTTACCTCTTTATGTTGTTACTGATAAGCCTGTCCCAGTCCCACTGGTTTAATACTGTGTTATGAGACTTGGTAAGTGTGAAGATGTCATTGAAAGCAACAAGGAAAGTACTATAGATTTCTCGAAAAGCCTAAATATCTTTGTGTTTGACAACTTAGTTCACTAATTATGCTAGCGTATGCTAGCTAGTGATTGCTAATGCTAACTAGCGCTAGCTAATACGAATATTATAATATCTATTTGATATTATATATCTATTATAATTATCCATTAATATTCAATTCAGACGGGAACGAACATTGCGTCAGTCGCTGAAGCTATGGGGAAACCTCGTTTCCTCACCTTTCCTGAAATCTTATTGAATAACGTTGAACAACTGGCCAATGTCACATCGATTATGCAAATCGCATGCAAATACTGTATGAGACCTCAGGCAGTATATAATGCGCTGCACAGTGACATTGCCTCAGAATCTTTGACTGAACCTCAGCATACATGCAGCCGCGAGCACGGCAACTTACGCAATGTTCATTCCCGTCTCTCAGGGATCCGAGGTTACAACAGTAACCGTATACGTTCCCTTTCAAGGACGTTCCCTCACATTGCTTCAGTCGCTGACGCTATGGGGAAAAGAGTAAAATCACGCCATGAGAGCGGCCAAGACCGGTCACAGACAACCAGCGTGAAAAACCAGCCCCCCTAAGCGGCGAACTGCACCGTCTCGCATCCGATAGGTCCTAGGGCAGCCAATGAGCGGCGCATCTCGCGCTAATACCAACGACGGCGTCACGCAGCAGAAGCGGGGCGGTCTGTGTCGAAACTGAAGAGAGAACGGAATGGACCTCCGCGGTGCGGCAGTATTGCGGCCCGACTGGAGGAACCACAAATCCAATTTGCTCTTGGACCGCTCCGCTGGAGGGTCCCAGGCCAGGTCAAGCTCCTCGACTGCCTTGGTGAGAATCCTCACGAGCTTTGCACTGAGGTCGGCAGGAGTCTCTGAGTCAGAGCGCTCTGGCTCCGCCCAGTCCATCCCGAACGAGATGGCACTCGCGGCTTCCAGGGGAGGACGAAGGTTCTCCGCAGCAAAGAGGACCGGGGAGTGGGGCGACGGCCGAGGATGGTCGTCACCGCCGGATGGTCGTCACCGCCGCCTCGCGAAGAAGAGGGTGAGGGGCCCGCCAGCGGCACGACGGCGCCAGCGGCCCTACTCCAGCAATGCCACGGGCGACATCCTGGGGAGCTCGCAAAGAGCGCACCATCATCTCTGAACTCGCAGTCCGAGCCCACCAGGGCTGCCTCCGCGTGGGCGAGACCCAAACACGGCACGCAGAACCCGTGCGAGTCCAGCAGTGCGATGGGTCTCGTGCAGATCCCGCAAATATCAAACTTTTCCGTGTCCAGACTTTAGGGTGAAGGAAAAGATTCTGAGGCAATGTCACTGTGCAGCGCATTATATACTGCCTGACGTCTCATACAGTATGCATGCGATTTGCATAATCGATGTGACATTGGCCAGTTGTTCAGCTGCCGTTATTCAATAAGATTTCAGGAAAGGTGAGGAAACAAGGTTTCCCCATAGCGTCAGCGACTGACGCAATGTGAGTAAACGTCCTCGAAAGGGAACCTTGTAATTCCAAGGCGATTCAGTTCTTAGAGTTACAAGGTTCTATCTGCAATTAACCTGTTCCAAAATTCCTGATTTCTAAATTAGGTAGAATTGTTATATTTTATATTTAGAATACATTTGGGTTGCCTGTAGGAAGGTCTACAGACATGAGACCAACTGTTATAGAGACCTCTGGACCCCAGCTATCATGTGAGCATAGTCACTATTGGGCACCAGGGGCGCTGTCAAAAGCAGCCTGAAAGCAATTTCCTTCCATTTAACAATTATACTTTTAAAATCTGATAACACCAATGTGTTTCCCACCATCTAAAACCCCTAGGAGTACCCAAGTTTAATACTGCCATCTTCTACCAATGTATTTAAAAACTACAATTCCCAGTGGAGACGCGCCATTGAACTTGTTACTAAGCCTACAAATCAGCGTCCATGAAGTTCTTTCATTTTCCAGAGTAGGGTAGGGTTATAAAAATGTATCTTTACTATATATGTCGACAATCTCCTACAGCTGAAACATACATTATACTGCACTTAGATGATCAAGATGAAAAAAACGTGAGGATGTCAGTTCATTGGGGATATTTAACCGTTATTGTAGAACAACCAAGTCAGGTCCGTGTCCAATGTATTTATGAACTACAATTCCCAGTAGATTTGTAGTTTTTCCGCTTTCCAGAGTAAGAATGCATTTTTTTCCGGCCGTATTAACTCTAATAAATGCGGGTGCAAAAACAACAACGGTCACACCCAAAACATAAAAATTGGTGCGCTACAATATTATAAACATGATCGGTAGGATATTATGAAAAAATCTTGAGGATATCAGTTCATCTGGGGTAGGTACTGCAGAAATTATTACGAGTTCTGCGATCTTTTTTTGTAATTATGGAATATGTTTCTTTAGCCCCCTCCGGAATGTAATAAACTGCCTCTGTGCTTATAAATATGCATGGTTTAGCGGGTTGCTTACAGAATATAAAGCAATAAAAACAAGGATAAAATCTCCTGATTAAATGCTGAGTAATAGTGCTTGAACATTAAAAATAATGAATAAGAAAAACGTGGTGGAGGGCACGAAAGATATTTCTTATTGAAATACATTAGATGAAAAAATCACGTGACACGAAAAAAACAGGATATTCGTGTCCATGAACACGAATCAACAGATTAAATTTCGTGACTATATCACGAACTGCTGTGAGACTGGGTTGAATATTATAATATTTCAAGTCTTTCCACAAAATAGTAGGTTTTCAATAAAGTTTAATAAAGTTAGGCTTTTGATTACATATTTATTTCTTACCAAATTGCTATGACGTACGTTCGTCGATGTAGTGTCGCCTAGGGGTACCTTTGTCGTCTTCACAGTGACGCGGAGGGCGCTTGACCAAGCTTCAGTTTTTGACGCCTCGTCATTTTGGAATACATGTATATGCATAATGTTTACTTAAATTATTTGACTGAGCAGAGTTTGTCTGTGATTCTAGTATTTCAAATGCTCTCTGAAACAACTTACAAAATCATTCCTGTATTCACGGTACACACTGCCTCACCATGTGCCCTCCTTATTTCTGCCATTTTAAGATTCATTAAGCAAATTAATCTTTTTGGTTCTGCATTTTGGCAAATACTTTTTCAAATTCTTGTAAATAAATCTGATGCCCTCGCATGCCAAATAAGAGGCAATAGCTTTTCACATTCAGACAGTAAACAACAACTGTGTGCTAAAAATAAACAGGAATTCACTTCACTGCAAGCCAAACACTGCTTAGATGGTTTAAAGAACAAATTAACTCATTAAGCTCATTATAACAAACTGCAACTCATATAACTGAACTCAAACCAAGCTTGCATGCATGAATAAAGTAACAACAAAAAAGTTCACAAGACAAAACAGCAATTGCTTTAAACATAGAAATTTGTGAAATAAAGAAAATATGAAAAAGGTAAGGTGTGAGTAGCTGTTTTTGTTTTAAATAACCTTAAATAAAACGTACATAAACTTCCCGTTTTCATGAAATAGTTTCAGAAAGAGACTACAAACACGTTTTTAATCATCACTTATGCTATCATTACTTTTTAACTCAAGATGTTTCTAAACATTACAGAATGATGCAATATATGTAACTGTAAAATAACACTAACGGTATTTTATAATTGGTGCATCTTTTTTCTCATATATGGCTACTTTTGGTAACTTAAACAAAATCCAATACTATCACAATAATATTTATCATCAGCTCCCCTGTTTAATTTAGTGATGGGTCTCACGTGGTTTATCGAAAAAAATAATGTTTGTGTAATAAACCACCAAAAAATAAAAAGACAATGGAGATAAAAAGATGAATAAATAATTAAATACAATATTAAGGTTAATATAAAGGTAATTAAAAAAGAAATGTGAATTTTAGCAAAGATAAAATCAATTGGCTGCTGCTAATTGATTTGACCGTTGTAAGAATATTTACAATGCAGTGCAAGTATTGTTTTCGTCAATATATTGATTAACATGGATTAGATATGCCGTGTTTGTGTGATTTCGCATTGTCGTGGAGGTAAACATCCACAAATTTGCAATATTTAGAAAACAAACTGATTCAGATTGCTCTTTTCTTAGTTATATTGTAATTTAAACAGTCTATATTTGCATGCGTCGTATAAATGAATAGTTTAAAATTTTAATTGTTTTAGTTAACTGTTGCATAACATATCAACAAGTTGCCTCTGGCTTCACCGGTAAGCATTGGATCCATCAGCGTACTGCGAAACTCCGGTCTACAGTCCGGATCTGCGCCCTAACATGATCGCAACGCAGGCAGAGCTGGCTTACCAGCTTAATAAGTATTACAACGAGAGATGCCAAGCGCGCAAAGCGGCCATAGGCAAGACCATTCGAGAGGTGTGTAAGGTGGTGTCGAATGTGTTGAAGGAGGTGGAGGTCCAGGAGCCCAGTTTCATCAGCTCATTGAGCGAGATAGACGCGCGCTATGAAGGCATGGAAGTCATCGCACCCAATGAGTTTGAGGTCGTGCTTTACCTGAACCAGATAGGAGTCTTTAACTTCGTGGACGACGGCTCGCTGCCGGGTTGCGCCGTGCTGAAACTCAGCGACGGCCGCAAGAGGAGCATGTCCCTGTGGGTGTAGTTCATCCACCCACAGCATGTCCCTGTGGGTGGAGTTCATCACCGCCTCTGGTTATCTCTCCGCCAGAAAGATCCGCTCCCGCTTCCAGACCCTGGTAGCCCAGGTCGTGAATAAGTGCAGCTATCGGGACGTGGTTAAAATGATGGAGGACACGAACGAAGTGAAACTGCGCATTCGGGAAAGATACGTTGTGCAAATCACTCCATGTTGTGCAAATCACTACTTAACTGCATGCGCTGATTTGTATACTCCAGCCGTCAAATGAAATATGAATATATAAATAAATACAATATAATATGTATATAAATATTGTAATAAAGATACACTGCATATAATTTGTTCGAATAATACTACCGCTTAGAACTACAATTATAATGTTTATCTACTCTAGGGAAAAATAATAATAAGAAAAAGATATCTATACACTGTAAAAAGTCATTCTGTGGGTTTGTAGATTTCATTAAATGTAATATGTAAACTTTATTTAACAAAATTAATTTCTTGTTTTTATTGATTTTTTTAAATTAAAAGTTTCCCGCTCTGTAAATAGCTGATCCTGATGAGAGACTAATGAATGTTCATTACTAATAGATGCTTTGTGACTTGTTGGCAATAAAGCAGAAGTTTGTAATTCATCTTTAATGTCTGTGTCTGTTATTCATACTTTAAATCATTAATTGTTTTAATTTAAATGTTAAATTTTATTAAATAATAATACTAAATTATTTTTATGTTAAATCAAAACAATTCCTTTAAGTGGTATTCATTAACAGTGCTCCAATGAAAACAATATTTGTTTAAGTTTTACTCATTTTTTTATTTGTGCTAATTGTCTACGTAATTTGAATGGCTAATTCTTAAAGAGCTCATTTGATTAAATCTAACCCAATTCTCAATTGTTGTTGAATTTAATTAAAAATATTGCTTGTAATTACTTGCCACAATTTTATTGAGTAGATGTAGTGTAATATTTTTTATAGTGCAGAAACCTGCCTTGCGGAAGTTAGTAGTAGTAAGTAAACGCTTCAAAGTGTCTTCTAATGGGCCCTCCTCTCCAATTTGAGAATCGACTTCTTATGTATGACAAAAAATCCATAGAGATAAATCACATTAGGCGGGCTTCCCTTTCCTAATTATCAATCTGTGTCTTATTTTGCTGCTCTTAAGTCTACATTGACCTTAAAGCTGGGAGAAGAGAGTAGTGGAATGAAATAGAGGTAAAATGTAAAGCATGAATATTTAAATGTGAACCTATTTTGGCGTCTGCTTTAACAAGCGAGCGAGAAACTAAAAATAGAAAGAAAAACAGTGATCTGTCGCTGTTCTGTGCAGAAGGTACACTGTAGACACTGAGACTTTAAATCAGTTTAATCTGTAAAGAACATGGATTATTTGTTAAAATTATTCCACAGGATTATTGCAATTCATATTAACCACTGAAACAATGATCAAGGTGCTTTTCATACCTCATTGAAGCTTCTGAAACAAAGTAGAGTTGAAACTAGAGTATTCAACCATATTTTTTCATTCCTTCCATTTTTTCGTTTCTTTTAATGAGTGATTAACACATTATTAATTAACTGTTATGAGTTTAAACATTTTGGCATAAACAGGCACTTTATCAACTAGTGTTAATAGCCACAAAATCCCCAAGCTTTAATGGACTTTGTAATTTTCATGAACATTCCAGCCAAAGGCTCCTTACAGCTGAACATGCAGTCAAAATTAGACAACCACAAACTCGCCGCAGAGGCAAAACCAGAACTATGACAGCAATGTGTTTATGACCTCAGACAGAGTAATCATCTACATCTACAAATGTTTTGTGTTCTGGAGAACTGAATCAGACAGAGTCACTACTCATTTCCTTCAATGCAGGACTTTACTCTTCACAAGCCTGTATAAAAATGTTATTTCATATATCAATCATAGGCGGCACTCTTACCCTCTCCTCCCTAAACAGGGTAGAAAGTTAAACAAAAGAATGATAATTTGCCAGAGACCACAACTCAATGAACTCAGAGTGAATGTAAATACTGTCTAGTGAATATACATGTATAACTCAAAGGAGGATAGGAGATTTCAGAGAAACAAAACAAAAGCTGTATGTCATCTGGCCTATCAAATTTGAGAGATTTTCATTGCACTTGCTCTTAAGACCCACTTTCTTTTCAAATTTAAAATCACAGCATAAAAATTGTGTGGAAAAGGAAAATTTACAACCAAGAAA
Organism: Ambastaia sidthimunki; assembly: GCA_036877625.1. Lineage (NCBI taxonomy): Eukaryota > Metazoa > Chordata > Actinopteri > Cypriniformes > Botiidae > Ambastaia > Ambastaia sidthimunki. Next base: position 2,849 of record JAZGTK010008751.1, on the reverse strand, counting down.
AATGACAGCTTAAAAGTACAATAGCGAACAAAAGTCATCGCGTAACAAAGCACTACAAATGTGGAGCAAAACTGGTGTCAGCCAATGCCACTCTGTCCAACTCTCTCTTCCCCCTTTCACCTCCTTCATTTTGTGCTTTTAATGGACTAGTCACAATGCCTAGATGGCAGACTCTTCATCTTTTCTCCAGCCCCTCCTCCAAAAATGGCATTTCTTTGGTTCCATAACTCTACGAGGGCAAAGCCAGTTAACTTGTGCAAATACAAGGTCACACCATGTGAGAAATTGTACAAATTAACTGTCCTTTTAAGGTGAAAAATAGTCAAATAAAGGAGATGTGTGGCACGTAAAAGTTAACATGTCTGCTGCCAGGCAATGAGAAGCTGGTGTGGATGAATGTGAATGCAGGATGTGAATGTTTTTACTTTTAGTAAACACATATCCTTCTACAAATTATTGTATATAAAAAACAATCCTCTCTTTCATCTAAAGAGTAGTTAAGCTGCCTTTTGTCTAGCTAACAACAGTTTTGCTCAACTGTTGTGAGCTACTGCTGTGATAGTTTTGTCATCAGATACGTTGTAATTTGTGAGTTGGCAGCCAATATGTGCACATGGCTGGGACTGTTTTTCTTTGTTACCAAATCACAAGCCTATAATATTTTTTTAAAAGTTATCTCATTGTAATTCTGATTGTTTATTAATATGGTATAATAAGTGAAACTCTCAATAAACAGTCAGTAAAAAAAACTGTCAACTTCAGGAAGTCATGAGATGTTTTATTTTGTATGAGACTTGAGATTTGGTGTCTAAATACAGTTTATAATCCTTTTTATACTTAAACTTTAGCTACTACTATAGTATATAAAAATTAAGAAATTGAAATCATATTTTTGTTATCATCTTCTTGGTATGTTGAAGAAACAGTCCAAAGTATGCTGTTTTTCCCAATTTAAGGAATACTTTTATAGCAAGAAGAAGATCATTCAGTAACACGGTTGCACACAAAATGTAAGAGTCAAAATAACTATAAATAATTGTATCATTTTAATTGTTGAATACAATCACAAAGGTCAAGTATCAATTCTAATTCTGATTATTTGAGTAATGAAGGCTCCATCATAAAAACAAAAACAAGTCAGTCAAAACCCCTTTTATTTTCAAAGAACTGCAAGACACTCTGTGAAGTATTCAATGAAAGCTGCCAATGTAAGCATACAGGACTGATCATATGCAAAACATGACCCAAACAAACCAGGCTACTGAAGAACATCTCACAGACGTGATATGTGATCACTTTCTCTAATTTTACAATTACTTTTAATATTCCTTCACATGTTTTACTTCTCGTGGTCTCAAGGTTCAAGAGACCCTGCCTTGAACCTTTCTGAAAGCATAACATTTTAAAACTAAAGGGAGGGAGACGTTGTGCAGAGTGGAGCCCACACCCTCTTTATGATGCCACATCCTGGTCCAGTGCAATACAGGAGAGGGAGAGATGACAAAAAAGAGATAGAGACAGAAATAAAAATATGCAGTATTCCTAGTGTTCCTATAGCTCAACTGGTAGAGCATTGCGTTAGCAGCGCAAACTTTGTGGGTTTGATCCAAGGGAATGCAAGTACTGATAAATGTATACCTTGAATTCACTGTAAATCTCTTTGGATAAAAGCGTCTGCCAAATGAATAAATGTAAATGTATTCCTGTCACTACTTAAAATTTCCCACAATGGGAACAACACAGGCAGAACATAATACTGAGGGGAATCATTGGAACAAAAGATTCAGGTAGACTGCAGCAATGAAAGAAGTGACGTGTATATGTGTGTATTTGGTGAAAGAGCGCCCCGTAACTGCTATAAGGAATAAATCAAATGCAATGCTTTCCGAGAGTTGCAGTGCTGCCCACTGCTCCGGGTGTATGTTTTCATGACTTGCAGTGTGTGTTCACTCCTCACCAGTGATAGGTTAAATTCAGAGGTTACATTTTGGGTATAGGTTACCATACCTGACAAAATATCACTTTAAATGTAATCTCTGAAGTTAGAGACACTTTTCCACATACGTTTGAAAAGAAAATGTTTGTTTTCCCTCATGTTGGCAGCCTCTCAGGTCCAAAAGGCAAAACTTTGAGTCTATTTTTTTTGTAATCTTTACAGGGAATTTACAAACTATCATCAGACAGTTGTAAAATGTAAATTAACCCTAAAACAGAACACATCTGAATAAAGTAAAATTACTTGATTGTAGAGTATGTCAAGAAATAGGGGCAAGACAAACACATTGCAATTTAGATAATTACACTCTCATATGGCAACACCTTGGTGTGCAAGATGAGTCATCAGCATTTTTGGTCTGTTTTCCATAAAAAATGACAAATTTTAATGGAGGCACTAGCTACATTTTCTTGACACTGCAAGTGTGTGTTCACTCCTCACCAGTGATGGGTTAAATTCAGAGGTTACATTTTGGGTATGGGTTACCATACCTGACAAAATATCACTTTAAATGTAATCTCTGAAGTTAGAGACCCTTTTCCACATAAATTTGTTTGAAAAGAAAATGTTTGTTTTCCCTCATGTTGGCAGCCTCTCAGGTCCAAAAGGCAAAACTTTGAGTCAACTCTTTTTTAAAATCTTTACAGGGAATTTACAAACTATCATCAGACAGTGGTAAAAATTAACCCTAAAACAGAACACATCTGAATAAAGTAAAGTGACTTGACTGTAGAGTATGTCAAGAAATAAGGGCAAGACAAACACATTGCAATTTAGATAATTACACTCTCATATGGCAACACCTTGGTGTGCAAGATGAGTCATCAGCATTTTTGGTCTGTTTTCCATAAAA
>JAZGTK010008750.1:0-17946 GCA_036877625.1 Ambastaia sidthimunki | reverse complement strand
GATCAGAAGACAAACATGTAATGATACGTTATTTAAACTCACTGTTATTTAAAGCTTTATGAAGACTATATAAAGTGGTTTATACAGACTTACTGAGGGTGGACACTTCTCAGTTAGTCGACGTAAAATTATAAACGCAAACGGCGTTACTTCTGTACAAACTGATGAGTCTCTATGTCGCCCAGCGACATATGAACGTTTGTTTATCCACCCGGTGCGCTTTTTGATGACGTCATTGGCGCGGATGGAAACGAGGCTGACAATTAAAAGTTTTATGCGATAAAATAAATTTAAAAAAGGTTCTTGCTCAGTATTTATTTATATACAGCTCTTACATAAAAATAGTTACTTAATAATAATTGAAAGCATATTGTTGTTTTATTAACGTTAAATCTGTGGCATTTTTCAGTCATAAAAATAATTATTTGAACTGTAAGTGAATTATGTAATAGTCGAGTGATGATAACAGAATAAGAGGTAAAATAGTGACGAATAGAAAGTTACCACAACTATTAGTGTAGCTGTATTTTTTAAGTCTTTAACTATTAAATAATAGTTTCTCTCAGTACATAAGATGACAACACGATGTAACGGTTGTCTACTTATCAAATCATTATCTACATAGTATTTTATGTACATATATATACATATATATGTCTATTGCCATAGCATTGCCTAATATATAAAAACTGCATTTCAATGCACAGAAACATTAACACAACGCTGTTATTTTCAAGGCCACCCGTGACTTTATTTCAAAGTCAAACAATGATATGAAAAATACACATCTGTAGAAATGAGTCAAATAATATTTACAGATGAATAGATTCATAAGGATAATTGGTCAAAAATCCTCATAAAGTGCTTCATCAGGGTTTAAGATAATAAACATAATAGTATTAATACAGTGTTTGGTCACAATGATCATAATACAAAATACTTTGCATAAAGAAAGTGCTATTTTGTTTACTGAACCAGATAGCGTAAAGTATAACGTACTGTATTTTTATTATATTACAACAGTCACAACTGTTTTTTAAATCTCAAGCAAACCACATCTCATAAACATTGATGTTGTCAGCATATAGTGTGAGACTTGGTAAATCAGTTTTTAGCCCAGTAGTGTGCCAACAGTTATAGCTGCTGGCTTTATTTTCACCCCATATTTGGGATTACAGTGTAAACAAATGTCCTCTTCTGCTAGAAGAGTCCCTCAAAGAGATTTCTTCATCGAGCTTTGTGTCATTAAGATGCTGGGTTTCTCCTCCATGACACGAATGAGAAGGTTGTCTATGTACTCCTCCAGTTCCCTGATCTTAGCATTCTTCTGGGACAGCTGTTCCTCCTGATTTTCAACCAAGTTGATGAGCTCCTCGTGGGTCAGCTGGGAGTACGGCTCCGTCCCTTTAGGGGTGCCTTTAGCTTCTGAAGCCTGAAAGATACAACACACAGCAAAGTGGTAGAATAACATTCTTTGTAAGCAGCCAAGAATCTAATTGTTAATTGCTCATTCCATAACCAAACCTATACCCAGCTAGCAGGAAATGTTCATATTTCCTCATTTCTCATTGGCCAATGTTCTGTCAAAGATCTCTTCAAAGTTATCTTTACAGTTATCAAAAATATTCATGCAGTAACATTAGTAGAATGTTTTTAAATGTTATCAAAAACGTAATTCTTAAGTTGTTAGTGGAACATTTTAAAAACATTACAGAAATAAGTTTAAATAACGACCTTATACGCAAGCAATAATATTAATAAATCTCACACTACCTTCATCTTGACTTGCACGCCATCAGCAATTTTAGCAGATGTGAAATTGTTTTGGTTCTCTTTGAAATCTGGCTGGTTGTCAGTCGTGCTCAAGGGCTTCACTGCATGAGACCTGAAATGGGATGGAGAGCTTTAAGACCTCAAGACAGACCTCAGATTGCAAGAGTGGAATACAAAGCAGACAACCGCAGCATTTTTGCAACAGTTTGACAAATCCATTCTAAAAAGAAAGGATGACACATTTCCTGCCGTGAATTTCAGGGCTCTAAAAAACATAGTCGAGAACTTTTAAAAGAAATGTGCAAAAAAAGAAAAGCTTATTTATTTCCAAAGATTAACCTACTGGTGTTGTTTAAACCACTGCAAAGCATGCTCTTCAGAAACACCAGTTGTGTGGAAAATCACAAACTCTGCATGTAAGTGCAAACAATGAGTGATGAAAAGTGGCATCTGAGGTAACACAATGGAACTGAAAGTACAAAACCTCACGCTCTGAAAAACACAAAACACAGAGTTCTGTAACTACTCTGACTGTTTGATTGTTACCTGCTGACAGAGGCGTAACAACCTTTATATCTTTTTCCAAGTTTGTTCCTACAGCCTGCTGACAACTAAACAATGAAAAAGAAAACTTCATGCTGTTTTAAACATTACGTGGAACAAAACTTTACAACCTTCAGAACTCATAGTTGCTTCACATTTCAACCACTGGATGTCTAACCTACCCATAATGTTTACCAGTCTGTGGGTCTCTAGGGAAGTTCTATGAGAAACCTCACCTGAAGGGTTTGAAGGTAGGGACACCTGTTCTCCTTTCACCTCCATTATTCTGCCCAGCAACTGGCTGAGCATCAATGGGTGACACTCTGGCCTGTGGGAAAGATTTGCTCACTGACCTTTGACCTGACCTTAGAGGTATGCAGACCTCTGACCTCAGAGCAGAGTTTGGTTTTTAGGAGCTTGGGGATGAGTTCAAGATGGACGGACAAAAACTTGAGGCTGGAGGGTCACTATTAATAGTTAATGTTCTGTCTTGATCTTGTTTGTTTGCTTGCATTTGTAGTGCAAGAAACAGTTCTTGTCTCTTTAGATACAAGTAGATTATCAAGGTTTTCAATTTGGTTAAAGGTTATTAAATTAAAACATAACTGTGATCCGTCTGCAAAGGAATTTAAACAAGCTGCTTCATGTGACCAATGTTTTCTGTGACATGTACAGACACAAACCTGACCTAACACACACACACGTTCTGAAAACGTTCTCTGTTAGCTTGGTGACAATTGGTGACGTTCATGCAACACAAGCAGAATTATTTTGCAAATAAAATGTTTGTATGAACATTTGAACTTACATTAATTGATGTATGAAATAAATTTGGTTAATTTGCTTATATTTCATAATTGGGCCTTTTTAATAAATACATATGAAGGTTTCAGTGTTTTTCAGGTGAGCTACTGACCTTGGCTTGACTGCATATATTCTGGCTGAGTTTCTGAGGGCTTCAGGTTGTAGAACAGAGGACTGCTCGAAGAGATTGGTGGAGGTCTCATCCAAAAAGAGGTCATCTTCAACAGGATTGGTGGATGGGAAATATTCTGAGCCAATGGTGTCAGGTTTCTCTGCTTTCTTTGCAGTGCTCATTCTAGCACTCCTGGGCTTCACATCAGGCCTCTCAAAGATCTTTTGTTCTTTCTTCTGTTTCTCCAGCTCATCTTTCTCCTGCCTGATTCGCTCTTGTTCTGCTTTCTTCTTCCTCTCCTCCTCTCCCTTCTTTCTCATTTTTTCATTTTCTTCCTTTTCCTTTAGCTCCATCCTCTCTTTTTCCAGCCGTAACCGTTCATTTTCTTTAGTCATTCTCTCTTCTTCCTCGTTCCTTTTCCTCTTTTCCTCTGCTTCCCTTTTCTCCTTGAGTAGGCTTTCCTCTGCTCTCTTCTTTTCTTTTACCTGTCTAGCCGTTTCCTGTTCTCTCTTTATTCGGGCCAGTTCCTCTTTCCTCTCCATCTCTTCTTCTTCTATTTTTCTCTGCTCCTCCATCTCTCGCTCAGTCCTTCTACTTTCTTCTCTCCTGAGCTGCTCTCTCTCTTCCTCTTCAATCTGTCTCATCCTTTCCTCCTCTAATCGTTTCCTGACTTCCTCTTCCTGTTTCCTCTGTTCTTCCTGTCTTCTGTGCATCTCTTCCATTGCGTTCTCTTGAGTTTGAAGGTCCATTGGGGTGGTGGAGATCTTCCTGTTGCGGAGATCCTCCATGGATCCATGACCTGAGCTGTTCAGACTGAAGGTAGAACCTGTCCTGGAATCTCTGGTCTCCGGCTCTTCTGTGTAGACATGACTGCCGTTGATACACAGGTTGCTCTGCATCAAGCCCTGTCCAAAGGAGCCTGAACCCTGAGACACTTTACTGTCAGAACTTCCTGTGCGCTTGAGTTTAAATAATTTGAACTTCTTTTTGGCTGTAAAAAAAAAAAAAAAAAAGAAAGAAAATAAACATATTGAAGATAATGGACAATATTATACAGGTACTTACTGACATAAAATAGTTATTGTTATCGACCAAAATATTATCAGGTTTGATGTTTACAATAACAGGTTGTGTTTGCTACAAGTGGTACTTAGGCCAGTGAGCAACTAACCTGAACACCCTAGCAACATCTTAGCAACCAGAGAGCAATAAATCAAGTAGTCCTAGTAAAGCTCCAATTAAGAATTTGCAATAAAAGTAAAATCTGGCATGTAAAACCATCTACTTTCTTCTTCAGTAAATTCTTCTGAATGATGTTGTAATACCTTCAGGAGACTCAACGTTTAAGCCGGACGACCTGCTCAAGCTGATGGCCGAGTCTTTTTCAGGAAGCGTTCCAAGCGTGGACATGGATTGAGACATGTTTCGGTGCAAACCCTTCGGTGCGAAGAGCGACTTCAGTTTGCTTTTCTTTTTGGTTCCAGGTGTGGGGTCAGCCTCCTCCTCTCCCTCGCTGTCAGTCAGTATCTTTCCCACCGAAGGCACGATGGCGGAGGCAGAATCCGACATACCGTCTTTCTTTTTGCCCTTCAGCTTGTCCTTAAACTTGCCGAGTCGTGAGCGTGACTTGTCCTGCCCGGAGAGGTCGTACATGCTGGCTGTCATGTTGTTCTTCATAAACTGGATGTCCAGCAGGACCTCACCTCTGTCTTTGTCAGGTTTCCCCGTCTTGTCCATCAGTTTGAACCATCTGTTGAAAAAAACAGCAGTTTCAATTTAACTTAATTAATTTCAAGCATTCTTGATTTGCTGTAGCATCAAAGAGAAGCGCTGGAGTCGAGATTCAAGATATACATTTTTTCGGTGTGTTTCCTCAACCAGCTGAGCTACAGGAACTTTTTTTCAGTCTGTCATACCGGCACTTTGGGATTTTTAGCATTTTACAGAGAAACCTAAAACCTGTAGATTCTGCTGTTAGAGTCATTCTATTATTATGAGAAGCTTAGACAGACAATCATTTAATAAACAAGTCCATTCAACATTTGAAGCTATCGAAGTCTGAATAATGAATCTTAAAGTCTTGAGTAGGTTGTTTATAAGCACTGTCTTGTTTTTCACTTTGAAAATCTTAATATTTTTCAGGGAAATGACTGCAGTTGGCGAGCTACATGCCTGCAGGAAATAAACTCAGAAACAACTTCATTAGAAACAAGAAATTATAAGGTCATCACACAGGGTTTTGGTAAATTCTTGCAGCTTCATTCTAAAGAAGTCAAACACACAGTACAGTTGCATTTGACATTAAATATAGTTAGTGGCCTAAAAATGCAATTTTTAATAGCCTCAGAAATGCCACAATACCGCCACTCAGCACAGACAACACAATATCAAATGCTTCTTTAAACAATAAAGGCACTACTACTACTACTACTACTAAAGTTTGTCTTTTTTTGTTTCAGTGGCTGCAACTTTAGCTCATATGGAGTCCAATTTCAAACTTTCACCAGAAATACGGGAATAAAGCTGCACTAATGCCAGGAAGAAAATGACATGTTGGGGCGTGTGTTTGGATAAACAGAAAATGACTCGGGAGCTAAAAATAACACCTCACCCTGGGACTGTTTCTGTGAACCATCCCTGCCGCCCTCAGACAGTAACATTTACTCTGTTTCTTATCACCATCACACAGCTGCTAAACACCAACACCAAAAAAAACACTTACAGTACAAACCTGAGCACAGTTCTGGACCACAACATACATTTGTTCTGACTTTAAATGACTATAATAAAACCATTTAAAATATAATGTGACTACAGCACCTTAAACTTAAAGCAGTGTTCAAAACGAAGGGTGGAGAGTAGAGAGGCAAAAGTTACGGACTGCAGCTGTAAATAAATATAAACCAACTATTATGAACATTTTTAAATGTGCATATTTACTTTTTATAAAGATGGAACTCAAATCTCTTTTAAAGACAGTAAAAGTTGTTCAACCACATATCTTCATTGTTAGTTACACACTGACAATTGAAATGCTTTTGTATTGTACATTTTGGGAGGTGCACATTTAATGACTTCTGTTAATAAACACTTCACACCCATAGAAACATAGTTCTGCATGCAGTCAGACTCTGGCGTGATGTCACTATGAGCCACGGCTGCTAAAAAGGGATTTAGAGAAGTTGTTTGACAGTTGTCATCAGCATGAGGGAAATTGCAACACCTCCACAGGGCGTTGTGTGTGTTTGACGTGTAAAATTAAAAAGACAAACTATAAACAAGTTCTTGACGAATGCCCTCAGAGATGCCGGCTTCAGCTGAGCTCTGACAGGAAGTGAGGCAGCGTTAGATGAACCAGCAGTGATTTCTTCATTGTTTTAGTGAATCTCCCAGCAGCTCGACTTCCTGCATGTGTGTGTGCACTGATAAGGGTGACAGGGTCGTCTTATCACAGGCCAGAACAGAAGACAAGCTCACTGGCTCTGAGGTGATAGAGATTCACTTCTTTTCATTTGGTTTGCTTCCAGATATTAAACAAATCCCATTAAATCCTTAAATCCGTGGCACAAAAAGCAACTATTGGTTTAACCCTTACTTAAATTCTTTATTTCTAACCCTGGACTACTACAGCCCACACTAGCAGAGGACAACACATGACTTACTTAGTAAACAGCTTTTGTAAATGTATTACAGCTCCATCACATGATATGACCCCAGGAAAAGTCTCACCCAGACCCAACAGAAGCCAACGGCAGAAGCTAAACTGTCTAATGGCTTTTTTAATTAGAATTCACCTTCATTCTGACTGAACTTTTGAAGCCAAAAAATTATCCGGCAAAAGGCCAACAGCTCTGGCTGCGTTTGTGATTGAATTAAATCTCGTAATGAAAATGACCAGCAGGGCTGTAATCAAAAGCTTTGAGCATTTACAAGTAAACAATGTCACTAAGGACAGATGTAGCAAAACACAAGCTCTTTAAAATCTGCACTTGGAATTCAAGGCCGGAATTCAGTGATGGATTTGTGTGACATGGTAAGTAACCTTGGAAGCTACGATTTTGTTATTGGACAGAACAACTGGTTTATTAATGAAGACAAACCTTTGACAAACCTTGTGAAAAATTCCTAAAGAAAAGCTGATGGAATTCTTTGCAAACTTAAACTGAAATCAATTCTACTACAATAAACATAATCTTAGTGCATGAACAGAAACTCTGAACAAATAAAGTTAAATAAGTAATTTCAGTTCATTTATTAGAAACTTATTAGAGGCACAATCATGTTTTGTAATCCGCAAATAAACAAATACTTCGGAAATAAGGAAAAGTCAGTTCTGAGTCACTCGGAACCATGTGATGTCTCAGAATGGGGGAAAATCTTGCCTCTGGCTCTCTATGACCAAGCACATGGGAATTTAAAACCAAACTCATTATTTCCACATAAGGAAGAATTGATGCCATCTTGGACAGCACGAGTATTCTTGAGCAATGACATCTGAACACTAATAACAGCCTGAGAAATTCTCAATGTACTTGAGAAAGGCCTAAGTTTGACTGCAAAAGCAATACATGCCAATACACACAGTGTCTCCAAAAATCATTGGGACACTTAACCCACGTTAAACCTTGTATAACTGTCACATCACATCGTGCAAAATTGCAGTTTGATGTAGTTTAAGTTATTTTATTTAACACAACAGAAGAATGGTGCATGCAAAGTCATGCACTTACTCTGATTTGTTGCGGGAGTTATTGTCGTTCAGTTCCAGCAGGTTGACGACGGCCAGCCCGAGCAGGTTATCGGGTCCCACCAGAGCGCGGTGCATGACGCTCACCCGCAACGCGCAACGCTCCGCGTTACTGGGGTGAAAGAGGGGCAGGTCGAAGGTGGCCTCCTCTTTCCACACCGGCGCGACGCTCTTCTCCGCCACCGACGTCGAGAGCTTCTCTTTGGCCACTTGCATGACTGCGTACGCGTCGTTGGTGCCATTTGTCCCCTTGACCCGCAGACCCCTCGCCTGCAGCACCGTTACCTGAACGCTGGTGGGATACCACTGCTGGCTCTGCTCGGCCAGAGACATTTTGGTTCAAACCCAACAGGTCTCTGTTGCGGTTCGAGCTCAACAGGACGCGTCCTGCCTAACCAGAAGTTACAATGTATCAAAGCTCCGTTACTGTTGAGCTGGAAAAGTTGCAGAACTTGTCCAGTTTAGCAACACGTGCGCGTCACCCTGAGGCCACGCCCACACGCCTATTCGTCTCTATGGGACTGTCATGTATGGGCGTGGTCTCAGTGTTACCCAACTAAACATTATTGCATAGGGCAGAATTAACAAAAATAAATTAATAAAAAAGGTTGAGTATGTTATGTTGACTATTTAATACACTTTAACACTTACACATTGTCAACAGGGGTCTTGAATTTATTGTTAACCTCTTTGAAAAACTTTAAAGTTTGTTTTGGTTTATCACTGGTGTATTATGAGAAACACACAGATATAAACAGTGAATTTTTGGCATTTGGACACATTAATGTTCTTGCATTTCTGAGAATTGCAGACAGGTATCATTAAAATGTACCACGACGAAACAGACATCTCAGAAGTTCAAATTCACTTATGTGACACTTTAATTGTATTTAATTGTCTCACTGGCAGCCGCCAGTTCTCATTGACTTATAATTGCATATAAAGGTTAAATAAAAAGACGAACCATTATTTACCTAAAGCTCATATTGCACTGAAGCATTAATATTTAAAAAGTAAGACAAGCTAAAACACAACGCAAAGAGATACTGAAACAAATTCACCGCCCAGATCATTCATATTAATTATTCATAATGTCTTCAAACATGGACGAAACATTAGACGAGAGAATCACACCATTATTACGAAAATAACCATAGTTTTACTACACTTTACATTAAAAACATGGTTACTATACTTTTACTGTCGTAAAACTATGGTTTAGTTTTTGTGTGATTTCTTGTCACGTCATAATCACCAGACACTATATTAAGTATACGTCATCATTACTTGTGAATTTAAAAATGTATAATAATAATAAACATTGTGTAAAGAAAAGCTTCATGCACTGTGACCATGATGTGTGTTTGTATTGTTCGTGAAACCTGTCGATCAGGGCTTTTATATTTCTGCACAGGGAGTGGAAGTCTCTTTAAAAACTCAGTTCAGTTGATCTTTATATGTGATGAATGTAGGTTGGGCTGCAGTGAACTGATGCCGCAGAAATAAAGACATGTCTGTAGACAAAATATACATATATGTCATGCTACATTTTGGCTTGCATGTGATAACCACTTTTTTAACTATGTTTTTCTTTTTTAACCATTTTTCCATTATAATAATAACAGTTCTGTAGCTATATGCAATTAATTCTAACGTGTTTATCGTGATTTTCTTTGTGTTAAGAATTTGTGATCATGGAAACAACAGACAATCAATGTCAGACATTCAAAGCTAAATTTATAGACATCTTGCTAAAAGACTGCAGGAATTTAATTACAATATATTAGTAAAACATGGGGGAATACTGCCCCCTCTAGAGGACTATAACAACACAATGACATAAGCTTAGAACTGGCTATTGAAAGCCAATTTTTAGGCCCACAAGATGTCAGCAAACACTTCAAAAACGTTCTGCTTTGGTCTGATTGTGAGCTCATGGGCTGATGAAAAGCAGAATGAGGAAGTTTTACAGCAGAATTGTTCTCACATCCCCAGTTTTATTTATTTAAACAAGCTTGTGGTGACCATTACTGTAGTAACAGTTAACCTAACCGTCTGCACATTGGACTGGTCTGGTGATGGCATGACCACAGCCCTGCGTGGTTTCTGTTTCTGCAGAAAACATGTTAAGTTTCAATAAAGAAGCTATGAATAGAAACCATGATCAGATTAATGTTTGGGCTGTTTTTGCATGTATTCCACTCAGAAATCATTTTAAAACAACTCAGATTGTTTGCTTTGTGATGCAGGTTTTATTATTGTTAGACTATACAGAGTATAATTAAGTAATCAGAACTGAATGTAACATTTCATTTTTTAACTTCACCATATGTATTACTGACACTAAAGCAGTCAAACATTTTGGCAATAAGACAGTTTTATTTGGATGTGCTGTCAGAACAACACAAAGGTCAGTGTTTACTCTGGTCTGTTCTGGCAAGATTAAACAGCATGTTGGTGTATTTTAGTTTCTCTGCAGCTTAGCTCTGTTGATTTGGATTCTGTGGATTCTCAACAGCACTTGTAAACATCTGTCTCTGTTGTTTTTCCTGATAAGGCTGAAGCTAGTATAGTTTAAGGTGGGAATGATTTTAGGGGCACATAATAATTTGTAAGTTTACTTATTTAAAAGGTAAATGTCCCAGAATTGCTGGTATGGCTCTGCTTTTCAAATAAGAACATACCAAATACAACCATTCAGACATTTAAAGCATCACCACTAATATAAATTCATAACCTGATGAAAAACAGTTGAACAAAACTCAAACTCAGAAAACGGTTTAAGAAGAACTATAATGGTTTATTACATAAAAAAAACAGCAGCTAAACAGTTAACATGATTCTTCTGACTACAAACACTAAAGCTCAATGCACACACTCTCCTCCTCCATTTTTTTTTTTTACAAGCTTAAATAATTTCAAACTCTTCCAGTCTTTCTTCTCCTGGGACATCATGCATTACAATAAAACAGAGCACAATTATTTAAACCTGTAACAGACAGTGAAAATGGAAACCAAGAGGAAATTGAGTCAAGTATGTTGTGTGTAACTCTTACTTCAAAGTAAAAAACCAACCAAGAAATAAATGTCACTGGGACGATTGTGCAATGATGCAAAAAAGCTCCTGAGATGCAGCAGTGGGCCAAGGTTCTGGCAACCCACTGGCTCACGGTTCCTCAGTTCTGTTCTACAGTTCCATCTGAGGAGTTCAGCAAGGGTCCAGTCTGGGACCTCACTGCATTCTGCAGAGGTTTCAGGCTCTCGCTGTGTGCGTTGCGAGCATGTTTGACGTCAAGTGGGCAGTTGGGTCACTTCAGGAACGACTGTGATTTTCACTGCTGCCCACCAAAACCTTGCTGTAGAGTTTCTGCTGCTCCTCCTTGAAAACTTCTTTGACTTTCCCTCGTTTCAGACCACCATCCCTAAAAACACAAAAGATCTGAGCCAAATGTTCTTTCAACTTGGAAAACAAAAAGTCAAGCTGTCCCCTGTAAGTTCTGGGCTTCATCACTGTCAAGTCTTTTTACAGGAACTCACCATAACAAATCAGCCAGGCCTCCTTTTCTAGCAATAGAGGCCTTCACCCGGTTGGCAAACTGCATAGCGTCCTCCCCTTCCTGAACATATAAGCAAAACACTTTCTGTGACACCAAAAGAACTGTAGAAAGTTTGAATGCTTTCAAATACTTATACAACACTATCCAGCTGCCATTGTTCAGGCAATTTTACTTTGCTGGCATGATACTTTTGAAGAAAAAAAAGTAAAAGTAAATTTAGACAAAACCCAACCTGATTTTGGTAAACCTTAAACAAAAAGCCTTAACAATATGTTTTATTCACTTTTATAAACTAGTAGAAAAGAGAAGCCCACATGTATACAGCTATGTAAGTGTGTGTGTGTGTGTGTGTGTGTGTGTGTGTGTGTGTGTGTGTGTGTGATGTCTTACCATGCGGCTCATGGGAGGAAGGTACCAGACGCTGCACACAATGGCCCAGCTGCTCATCATGTGCAGAAGGTAGTTCACCATCCCAAACTTACTGCTGTTCCAGAACGCATCACCAAAACGAGGGTCATACTGCCAAAACATTCAGCACAACCAATCAAAGCCATTTAAAAAACCCTTAACAAACAACAGTCAAAGAGACAAAAAACAGAAAAGAATATTTGTACCTTTATGGCCACTGGGTAAACTGTACAGCCGATCTCAAAGCTTCCCTTTTTAAACATCATGACTGAGGTGTTGTTAATGCAGGTTCCTTAAGAAACAACAAACTCTTTATTTCTTCAGAACATTTATTTCAGCATTAAAGAGTAATTCAACGAGTAATTTAGTAAAAGTCCTCATTTTAATACTGACCCTCTGGAAATATGAGTATGGGGAGCTTGCTTTTGTCTGCAACGTGGTCGCTTAACCTAAAAAAAAGTTAAACTTTCAGACACATGATCTTCATTACTGCCTCTGAAACCAGCTGGATGTGACATAAATGCGGTGTTACCGTTTGGCCACTAGGTGTCGGTCTTTAACTTCAGACCTCTCAAACCAAATGTGTGGGCAGGCCTTCACCATGGCCCTTTGAATGACCCCCATCAGACCACCGTGGACTTGACCCACCTGATCCACACAGAGAAAAATAAAGCGAATGCATATTTAGCCTCAAACATCAATACAGACAYACAAAGTGTGTCAAACAAAACATCACACTACCATAGCGTAGCATCCATCGCTAGCCAGAATGATGACGTCGATGGGAGACGTGTGATTGGCCACACAGATTCCTCCATTTGTTGGCTTATTCTCACTTGTAGATAGAAAGTGAAAGGTCAGTGCAGCATGCATACTGTCAGCATTGAGGAAATGACAACATCCCCAGCCAATCACAGCCCTCCTTCCCTGAACTGAAGGGTTTATGCAGCAGTATTTAATGCTGTGTTTGCGTGTTCGTACCTGTCATGGTAGGTGATGATGGCAGTGAGGGCTCTCACACAGATGCAGTAACACATCAGATGAACCTTCTCGCTTAGATAATTCTTCATCCTGCTATTAGACCACACAAATCAACCTTTATACAACCTTTACCTTTCATTATACACAGCACGTATTCACTCATACTAGCAGTGGGTGGTTGCCAGGGTGACGCTATGGTGTGCCGGGTGGTTGCCAGGGTGTTACTTACTGGCTCAAGTCAAAACAGCCCAATCTATAACATTTTTTCTCTAGATCTGACTCAAGTCTACAGGAATTTTTTTTGTCTCACCATTCCAAGTCTAATTGCATGGAAAAGCAATAACAAACCACTTCATGCTTGTCCTAGCTGAACATGTTTTATACTCTTCCGATCAGAAAGCAATAAGTTAAAGTTTGTGACATACCTTCCGTTTGGAAACAGGCCAACAATTGAAGTCAGGACCACAAGAAGGCCGACACCAGTGAAAGCAAGCGTGACCCTGTTTGAGGAGCAACACAGTCAAAATATATCACTAAATATATCACACTTAGTATTTCTTCAGCAAGATGGTGGTTTAGAGTGTAATGTATGGCACACTGCAATTATTTAAAAAGAAATGTTCATTTAACCTTCAGCATCTGGCACCTGAAAGCCCTAAAAGTGCTGACAGATTAAACCACTGACTCTTTAAAGTCCAGTCTGCTTTTAAGGTTTGGAATGAGGTACACAGAACCTCCACTATTTCTCACGTCTATCTGTTCCACAGGTATAAACTGAACATGGCACAACTAACGGCTATTAAAATACCACACAAAACACCATCCTATTACATAGGATGAACACACTATTGATTACGAACATACTTAAATTTCAAAATATCTTCTTTTGTGTTCCTCAGCAGCAAAACGTCACACAAGTTTGGAATGACCAGAGTGAGTAAATGATGGAAGATCATCTATGGAACATCCATCCATCTTCTCACCTAAGTGGCAGCAGAACCCCATAACGGATCAGCACTCCGACCCCCCAGAGAACCGTCAGTCTGGTGCTGATGTGGTGGGAGTTGTAGTTGCTGCGGGTCAGCAGGTTCCAGAACTCCAGCTCCTCTGCTGAGAAGCGCTTGGTCACCTCGTCGTCCACGATGCTCTCCACGCCTTTCCGGCAGAAAAAGAAGATGTCAGACATGTCAAACTGAGACTCTGCACCACCACCATTCCGTCTCATCTCCTGGATCTCCTGCTCGAGGGACATCGGCTCTTTGGCGATGATGCCTAAGAGAGAGAATGAGAGAGGAACTCAGTTTTGAAGATGCTGGAGATGTTGGTGGTAGCTCATGTGAATGATCTTTTGAGAGCTTCACCATTGCTGTAGGGTTTGTAGAGATGCTGATTCTTCTCTTTTGCTCCTCTCTCCATCCTTAAGGTCGCCCACTAAAAAAAAAAACAAGAATTTATTCAAGGATCAACTGAATAAAGTGATATCAGATCATCTCATGGCTTCTTGTTACATTTAGTAAAATTTATTTATCTTTTGTTACACTCTGTTACATTAATTTCATGTCCCCTTTGTGACAGGCTGATCCAAGACCCCAGAGGTCGTCCCACGTTCCCTCTGGAACAGACAAAGCTCACACAGCTGTCATGAGGACAGGAGAACATCTTTCAAACAGCCATTGGGGAACTAATGCCACAGAGACACAAAACCACATTGTGGAGGAGAACGCAGCCGTTGATCTGAGTGTCCTCTCAGGGGTCTGGAGCTCGGCCAGAGTCCCTGAAAGCTTATCATAATTTATATTCACAAACACCAACCACTAACCGTTTAACAGGCTTTTTAAAGCAATACGCTGTCAGTAGTGACAACTGGAGAACAGACTGTTTTAAAATAATTATTTTCAGTTGCATTTTTTTGGAAACCTTAAATAAAACAAGTTGACACTTACATCCTATTTAAAAACACAGACAAACAGCAGCGTTCACCTAAATTGGACAAAAAACAAACAAACGCTTGGACAAAAAAAAAAACGCTCAAATAAATTTGAATCCCCTAAATTTATCCTAACATAAGCAATAAATCTGTCTCCCTCCTGTCTGTAAACTTTTAAATGAAGCACAAGTCTACCTACATGCTGTGTGTGTGTGTCGCTGCTGTGTCTCTGAACTGCCCCCTAGGGATCATTAGTGGTTCTGCAGCGCAAGGACAGCAGCTGAGGTCGGAGTGAGCAGAGACGTTCATGCTCTCCATGACAGTAAATAATGACTCTCCCGCGAGCGCTGATGATGCTCTGACTCAGGGAGACGGAGATGCTACACTCAGAAAGAGAAGAAGTGAACATTCAAGCTGCGTGTCAGGCCGCATCACGCTCTGCTCTTCAGGGTCACATCACAACATGTTCTGGGTAAAGTTAGTCACTGGAAAACAGCCATCTGGAGTGTCCCTGGAAGTCTGGAGAGGGTCGGAATAAGAGTGACTTCATCCGTCCGGATGGATGAGAGAAGACTGGATACATATGACATCATCACACACTGGGTCCTTATATGACAGTGAGGTCTCAGATGTTACAACATGTTCAATGGAAAACTGATTAAGCAAATAAATCATTGTGACATTTATGGGTAGAAATCTTTCAAATTAACCCAAATGAACAGCCAGACCTCTTTAACTCCTGGATCTTCTTCATCTTAGACAGTAAAAGGATAAAGTGAGAATCAGTTGACAACCGGATCATTCAATCTTTCATAATTCATCCACTACCTCATGAATCTGTTCTATTTTTAGTGTCTGGCTGTCTCAGTGGTCAGTAAATGCTGACTTCATCTGAACTGTACTAGAGTAAAACACAGAGCCAAGAACTCTGGATGACCTTCTCACTTACACAATGAGAAGATAAAGATCTGGATCAAACCTCTGGACCTGATGTTCAAGTTCAGCTGTTTATAATGCGAGACTCTTGACTGACAGGAGTGAGATCTTCCAACTCACCTCAAAAAGCTTGAGCAGAGACTTCATATACAATCTGCGGATCCCAAAGGAAACACCGAGGATGGCGGGTACAATGATGAAGACCAACAGAAGAGTAAACCACACTGTAAAGGAGATTCCCAGCAGCATACAGATCAGGCTGTCGAACGGAAACAGGTAAGACTCCATCTTGACCCAGACGATGCAGGAATTCAATGGATTTAACCTAAAAACCTAAATACAGACTGCTGGACTCTACAGAGCCTCAATTTCAGAAGTCTACGCTGAAACAATGACTTCATGTGTGCATTATAAACAAGAAGTTACGTTTGGAATGATGGCGACAGAGTCATCGAGTTTATTGACATGCCAACAAGACATGCTAGAGATTTAAACTCTGTGTCAGTGCGGAGGTTGGACGTATATATAAACATATATATATATAAACATATCTGCCTCTGTCTCCTCTGACGAAACACTGTTTAAGCTTTAGTAGCTTATCTGAAAAACCGGCATCTGTCCTCTGCCATCTCTCATATATCTAGAAAGAGAAAACACAAAAAACACACACGTCTCATCAGATGTAAGTGAACATTATTGTTTAAACTGAGGCATCATTTTCCTGTTTGTCCTATATAAGAACTACATTATATTAATGGTATAATGTATTAATATAGACACTATATGCCGAGCTGTAATGAGGTATTATAACTATATAACGTATAAACGGATGCCTCAGTCCACATTTCATTTAGCCACGCAATTAAACAGCCAATTAAACTGCTGTCTACACTCACCTTTTCCTCAACAACGACTTTCAAATACTACATTTTCTTCTCCGATAACCACAAATGTGATGTTTTGCCATGATGGACAGCTGGACACGGCTACCGCTACTTCCGCTTCCGGTGGGCTCGTCTGCTTCCCCATTGGCTGAGATGTTCCTCCTGTTTTCCCACGTGTTTCCACGGCGTTCTGCTACTATTGCTGATTCTAGATCAGTTTCTAATGTCTGGCTGTCATTACTAACAGCATGTTGTTTTTTGCCATACCAACAAAATTGGTTTTATTTACTGCATGTCAAATATTTCAACACATTATTTATAAACCAATTGAACGTCAACGTTTTCCCCTTCTAGAAACAACAAGGTAATGTAAAAATAATATTGCTAATGAACAATTTCAATAAACAATCATCTATGATAACCTCTTGCTTTATTTCTACAAATGACAGTGTATGTTTTGTTATTTTTTTCTTTATTTGAATGAAACTACAGCAACAAGGTTACAAAGTCTGAAATACTGCATAACCAACTCTGACCAGATGCGGGTGCTAAAACTTTAAAGTTTAATAAATGTCATACATTTATAGAGTAACTGGAATAATAGCTGGGTATCCTGTTTATTACTTTGTAAATTAAACAATAAAGATGTATTTAGGTGCTATAACATTGATCAGTAATTAAATATGAATACAATTCATGTTTATATATGTGCCTAAATAATATAAGTCTGTGTGTTTGTGATGTTGTTAGTCTTGGTGTTTAGAAAATGATCAAAACAAAGAAGCATCTGGACAACAACACAATGTTTAATGAAATCTACAATCTACAGAAAGTTGTTGCTTTGGCATGCACAGAATAACTCAGGTAAGACAAACTTGAACTCACACATGTAAGATAACAAAAGACTGGAATCCATTGTGGAATAAACAACTCTCTCTCTCTCTCTCTCTCTCTCTCTCTTTCTCTCATTACACAGTCTGAAGAAGAGAATTAATATAAAAGATGCTCGTTTAACATTTTAATACATGACAAAACTACACAAAATGTAAAGTTTACAGGAGGCTACAGGTCTGTATTGACTGGTTATCGCATCAGTGCTACTAATCATGCGGAAGTTTGTGCAAACATGGGCAATTAAATACTCTTTATTTTTATGGCAAGAGTTTCCTTAAAGTTCAAAAATATCTCCACACATATTCAAACATACAGTAGTGCATAGGTCTGATGTACTGTACAGTAAATAACAAATGATTAGCAAAGTTTTTCCAGCATTT
>JAZGTK010008749.1:0-17947 GCA_036877625.1 Ambastaia sidthimunki | reverse complement strand
ATGTCCGCTGAGCAACCTACCTCATGGTTTGTTACTGTTTAAACCTATCTGGCAAATGTATCACCAGGCAGAAGTAGGAATGCTTTTAACAACTTAGCTTGTTAACACTGTCATCAATGTTAAACGCTTGTAAAATGGACTGTGTAATTACAGCAGTAACTCTTGGACGGTGGGATACTCTGGATCCCCTTTCTGGGCTGGTGTGTGTGTGTGTGTGAGTGTGAGTGTGTGTGTGTGTATGAGGGCATCAAAGGTTTACATCACTACACTTTGGCTATTTCATAAGTCTGTGCAAACCAAGACTTGAGTACACAAATGCATTGCGTGCAACCTTTGCTGTGTGTTTGTTTACTTTTGGCTGGCATTTAAAAGGTTATTTTAATAGTTCTCAGGGTAACTATTAAATAATAAAATGCAGATGTGCTCTGTCGACAGTAAAATCCCATTTTTGAGTTGTAGCGGCTGTTGTAAGTATGTAAATTGCTATCAAATACCACCTAGCACAAACGGCTAAGCTTGTTGTAGTCACCGGGGGTCACTGTATTGTTCCAACAAGCAACACCCCTGGTGCTGCCCGAGGCCTTCTGGATAATAGTAGGGATTAACCTCCAGGAAAATTCTCTATCTCTACTGCCTTCTATAAATTAAAGCCCTTAGGTGAAGGACTTTTTCCAGAGGAATGTGTGTGGGTGGGTTTCCTTGTACCCAAAAGTCAGCAAACCCTGACAGATCTAAGCAAAACTGCTTTTGGGGATGCACTGTATTGTAAAAACTCTATAAAAATTTAATAAAATGTGTGAAATTTAGAAAGTTTTCTGTTGGGGTTAGAGTGTGGGTTAGGGTTAGGTTATAGAGTTTATAGCTAGCTCTGTATAAAACAGTAGAAGTCTATGGAATGTCCTTATTTAGATAGATAAGTAAATGTGTGTGTGTGTAAACACTAAAGACTGGAATGTCTTTTAAGTTAATAAATTAATCCAGACAGTGTATTGTATGTCTACCCATATATTTACACATTGTGTTTCAAAACCTGGCAAGCTGCCTACCTGGACAACCTTTTAAGGCACCATAGCACACAAAAGGTTATTTCCTGATGTGCTGTTTGCCGAGTGTCTCGTCAGTCATTTAGGAGCAGTTGCTACCTTTTGTTCACCAAACACGTTGAAACGACACCAGCAATGCAGCCCTGAAGTGGGCAAACAATCTTTCCTCTCAACAACCCCCCACAACCCTCCCCTGTCACACACACACACACACACACACACTGTTACTCACTCTTTCAGTCCTTACCTAACAAGGTCACACTATTTCAGCCGTTATCAGAATATGTCACAGTTACTGATTCTTTGTCTTACATGTTTAAGTCCTTGAGCTTTTTTCTCCAGTCTTTTTAGGTTTTAGATCTCTGATCTTCCTTTTCTGGTCTAAACAGCTGCTTATTAAAATTAAAAGCAGAACACAGAAATCTGGCCTAACACACAGCACGCAGTCCAGTCCGCTTGTTAAGTCTGATGTCACGCATCACCGCTTATGGGGCAAAAGCAAACAACACTAATATACACTCACAGAACTCTAAACCCACTCAGAAATCACAACCTTAACCTTTATCTCAGATTAGCCAAACAGTGATTAATATGTCAGGAATCTGTATATTGTTGGTGTCTGGGACACCGTGAATCCGAAGACTGTAGTTTGCACCGCAAGTTTATAAACTTGTAGCCCAAATGTGTGATTTTTATAAATATTGTTTATAAATGGCTGTTGTGATGGTACTTTTAATTTCAAGATTGGAGGCTTGGAACTTCAAATGTGTTGTTTATGTATTAACTTGACTGAATTCTGTATAAACTACCATCTGCAGAGGAAGTGTAATTAATAAATGTGTCATTTAAACAATGTTTTTAATCTAAGGCATTTTATACTATTGTATTGTAAAATTGTGATCCAAAAAAGTGTTCATTTTATTTAAGCTTGGGCTGTTTAGGGACTGTTTAACTAGTGTAAGTAGTGCCTCTAAAAACAGGAACATCTGATGGGCAAAAACCTGTCTTAAGATGTTTTAAGATGAACTGGTATTTCTTATTACATGGACCCTCAACCTGAAGATTGTGAGATTGTGTCACCTGAGATTAAACTGCAACACTGGGGCAACAGCCCAAAGCTATGGTTACACTGTCCCTAATGTTATCACAGTGTAACCATATCGTCCTTTATATTTTCAGCATGTGACTGTGACCCAAGAGGTATTGAAGAGCTTCAGTGCAACAAGGCCACAGGTCACTGTGTGTGCGTGGAGGGCGTGTCCGGGCCCAGGTGTGACACGTGTGCCCGCGGTTACTCAGGAGAGTTCCCGCATTGCGAGCGGTGTCACCAGTGTTTTGCCGAATGGGACATAATCGTGGGCGACCTCACCAATCAAACACATAGACTGGTCCAGAAAGTCAATACCATCAAAGCCAGCGGCATTACGGGACCCTACCAGTCCACCATCAATAACGTGGAGAGCAGCGCCAACTCGATTCGCGACATCCTGGCCCAGAATCCAGCCACTGAGCCCCTCTCGGAAATCCAGGGACTTCTGGAGCAAGCCACGTAAGTTTGTGGAAGCAGATGTAGATGCTTCCAGTTCAGTTTTCATTTTCTACTTTTCTCATCAAATCTTCGTCTTTACTTTGGGCAGCTGTGCATGTATTTATCTTTTTTGAATTGATTTTCCTTATTAAGTGCCTTGATGGCTGAGCTGAACAAAAATCTTAACCTTACGGAAGAGAGTCTGTCCGAGATCTCAGCTGACAACAACAGCACAGACACCAAAATGAACGCTCTCAAAGAAGAAGCTGAGAAACTCAAACAGACTGTGAAAGAACTGCAAGAACAGGTGGAGTTCGTGAAGAACTCAGACGTTCGGGGTGAGGAACATCTCAAGATGTTATCCATTCTTCTTGTATGAAACTGAATGATCTACAAAGATCTTCTGAAGATCAACTAAACCATAAATCCACCATTTTTGTGTCCACAGGAGCAGGAGCGAGTGTGACTCGCTACTACCAGCAGTCCCAGGAGGCGGAGGTCCGTGTGAACGCCTCCACAACTGACCCATACAACTTGGTGAATCAGTCTGCCACCTTGCGGTCAGAGACAGAAGAGCTGATGAACCAGACCAAGGAGGAGTTCAGTCAAAGGCAGGATGAGTTTTCCAAGCAGCTGGATGACCTGGCTGAACAGCTGGAGACTCTGGACCTGTCTGAGCTTAGTGAGAAGGTAGTGCAGTCACCAGCTTCATGATTCCGTCTATTTCAGGAATGTAACTGGAAGTTTCATGGCATTGACTGTTAAATTTTCAGAAATGAAGACGAATTAGACATGTTTCTTTTTAGTAATTAAAATAGCCTTCATTAAAAGTCTTTAATAAACTTTGATTCATAACTCATAATGCACCATTTGTTCTGCTGATAATGAACAATAACTAAATGAGGTGTTATTGCTTTTCTACTGATCTGACTGGTGGATAATAAAACAGGCAAAATAGTTGAAAAATTTCCTAGACTTACATTGAAGAAGGATATCAGAAAATGGGTGTTTAACTAACTGCTCTGTCTCCGGTTACAGACATGTGGAAGTCCTGCAGGCTCAGACCACTGTGCTGAATCCCCGTGCGGAGGCCTGAGCTGTGTGGATGAGCTGGGAAACAGGAAGTGTGGAGGAGAAGGCTGCGATGGCTTCATCACACTGGCCCACAATGCCTGGCAGAAAGCCAAAGACTTTGACTCGGAGATTATCAGTGCCATGGAGGAAGTGGACAAGCTCTCCAAAATGGTGAGGTTTCTCCAGTTTCTTTACTGTCTGTTGATGCATTTTTTAGAGATATGCTTCCATTCAGATCTTCTCGTTATGATAAGGCCATGATAACAGCTAAATTCTTTTGTAAGGAAGCTATTGAGAAATTCATTCTATTGCATAATTTGTGAAGTTTTCACAAAAAAGTCTTTTAAAAGTCCTAATAATCTTTCATTTGTGTGTTCAGGTGTCTGAAGCTAAAATAAAAGCAGATGAGGCAAAACTAAATGCCCAGGAAGTTCTCGCAAAGACCAACGAGACCAAACGGCGAGTGGACGGCAGTAACGAGGAGCTGCGTCAGCTCATCAAACAGATCCGAGACTTCCTCACTCGTAAGACAAGAAGCACACCAGTTGTTTGAAAGCTCTGTTCGTTCCCTTAAATATTGACTTCTGCTCATGTCACCGGTTCTTGCAGAAGATGGAGCTGACCTGGAGAGCATCGAGGCTGTGGCCAATGAAGTTCTGCAGATGCAGATGCCCACAACACCAGCCCAGCTGCAGAACCTGACGGCGGAGATCAGGCAACGAGTGGGCAGCTTGTCAGACGTGGAGGACATCCTCAACCAGAGCGCTGCTGACATCATGAGAGCAGAGGCCCTGTTGGAACAAGCCCGCAAGGCCAGGTGCTGTACATATTCACGCACATCCCAGAGAACAGTAAAGCCGATATATGACTTATATCATACATACTGAATGGCAATGGATCTCAACCTTTTAGACCTTTTTAAGCCGCCCGCTAACAATTTCTGCCTTTTCTAGAGCTTGGCATAACTAGAAAGATTTCCGTTTGGTATATAATATATAATCAAACACTAATATGTATTAAATCTGTCTTATTTTATCTTTAGTTTATCTTATATTATGCTTGTCTTATTGTAAATAATTTAAAGTAATCTTGAGGGCCCTCTGAGAGTTTGTTGAGGCCCCTGGTGGATACTATACACTGCTGTATAGTATAATATCAGTGTTTCTTAATCCTGGTCCTGGAGATCCACGACACATTTTGTATGATGCCATAATCTAACACACCCAGTTAATAAAGGTGTCTCTGCTGATGAACTGTTAAGTGAGGGAAACCTACAAAACGTGTAGTGCCACGAGTCCATGAAATCAGCATTAAAAATTATATAGTAGTGCCACCTAGTGGCCAGCTTGCTGAACAGCGTCTATATGTCCTGGATGTTTGACAGGAAGGAGGCCACAGATGTAAAAGACACAGCTGAAATGGTGAAGGAGGCTTTGCAGCAAGCTGAACAAGCACAGACTTCTGTAACCGAGGCCTTGAAACAGGCCACAGCTAACATCAGGGGAACACAAGCCCTGCTGGTCTCGGTGAGTTCACACTGTTTTGTATGACCAGATGTGTGTTCAGACGTGTTACACTTGATTCAGCTGAGAATTATTTTAAATGATGAATGATGCATGTACTGAAAATTAGTCAAAGTCTATATTTCAAATGGGATACTAGAATAATGTACGAGATACTTATTTTTTGGGGGCAACACTTTGGTAACACAAAGTTAAGCTGTTTGTTAACATTAGTTAACTACAATGAAAAATATTTCTACAACATGATTTTAGATAATAAATTTTTTAAAAATTAAGAGTTAATGCACAATGAACTAATCAACAATTATATATAAGTTTAATCAACTTGGTCAACTTACAAGTCATGTGAACTTACCGTTTAATTATTAAAAAACATAAAATACAGCAGCTTAAAATCAGTAAGGATTTAAAATAGGACAATATTGATTACACTGAAAAATATAAGGCAGCTAATTTTTCCGGCTCTTGTGGAGAACAGGTGGAGTCAGAGACGTCCGATTCTGAGCTCAAGCTGAGTAACGCCACACGAAGGCTCCTGCAGTTGGAAAGCGACGTAGCTCTGCTAAGAGAAAAGGCTCTGAACACCTCCACCAGCGTCAACATCACCGAGAAAGACGCCGAGAACATCAACCAGCTGGCCGAGCAGCTCAGAAAGGTGCCTGCGTTTACGTTTGTTCTGCGTCTTTGATAATATTGTGTTTGTGTTGTCGAGCTCCTGTAACTTTGTGTTGTGGTTGACTGTGCGTTCAGGAACTGGACTCAGAGCTGAAAGATAAATACAGTACAGTAGAGGGTCTCATCTCACAGAAAGCAGAAGGGGTGGCGGAGGCCAAGAAAAGAGCAGAGAAGCTCCAACAGGAAGCCAAAGATCTGCTGCTACAGGCCAGCGACAAACTGTCGCTGCTTAAAGGTACATGTTCTTGAAATTAAAGGTCTATATATAAATATATCTATCATTTTTTCTAATACTTCTGAATATGTTGCTGATATTTTTAATGTTACAACACTTTCTTGGTGTTATCAAATCATTCCTCAGTTTGTTTTTAACCTGACATGCCAGACACCATTAGTTTAACCAATCAAAAAAAACCTCAAAACATCAAACAAAAAACATCTACAAGATTTCTGAGAAACGGTTGAAAATTGAAATCAACACCCAAACAATTTTGTGAATATTTGCTAGATGTTTGTTCTTTGTGTCAAAAGAAAATATTTGCGCATTTTGCTGGCTGTGTAAACACGAGAAAAACAAAGTGGATCGGACCGGTCACCACATCATTATAACGCTCTCGTAGCCAATCAGCAAGAGGGACGTATGTGCCAGCTGTTACTATTGCCTGTGTTGCATTGTGTGTTTGTCATTTTGAGGGCGGAGCAATAAAGAGAGGAGTGTGTTTATTTGGCTGTCCATTTCAATTATCAACAGTGTTTCTCAGAAATCACCTACTGCATCTTGATACTTAAGTGTTGCCAAGGTAGTTTTATTGTTCTGTCTTGTAATGTTACATTTCTGTGTTCTGGCAGATCTTGAGAAGAGTTATGATGAGAATCAGAAGCTGCTGGAAGACAAAGCCAATGAGCTGGTGGATCTAGAGAAAGCTGTGAGAGATCTGCTCCAGGAGATCAGTCACAAAGTTACTGTCTACAGCACCTGCCTGTTTTAACACCAACAGTCCGTATTAGGAAAACATCACATCAGTGTTCTGAAAAGGATTTGTGAGTTTTGCTGTTACAAATACAACCAACAAAAACGTTGCAAACGTCTGAGACCACAAGAGAATGTGATTTGAATTAAAAATATAACAGACCAAAGAGTGAATGTATGATATGCCCGAATGAGTTATAAGACTGCAAGATAAGATCAAAGTTATCATAAAAATAAAAAATCAATTAAAATATTTTGTACCTTCCCTTTAGAAATATACAGTATGGACCAATTTGTTATTAATTGTCATGAAAAAAAGCAAACGAAATAAACTCACATTAGCAATACTAAAGTGTGAAATGTCATGTTTGTTTTCAGTCTCTCACCATCTAACCAAGTTAATGGAAATAAAGTATTTGCAATGCTACATCATTTTAGAAGCACATTATCAGCAATATTCTGAGGGCTCATACAACTTGAGATCATAAATACAGCTTTATGTGACAACACACAGCCCATAATATTAAAGAATTTATAAATACCTGATTAAAGTTGAATGAAACGTTTATGGTAACCCTTGTTACCTCCTGTTTGTTTTCTTGGTACCATGTGCTCTCCTGTCTTGAGTCTTGGCTCCTCCCCCTTGTTTCCTTGTTAATTATCTCTTTATTAGTTCATGCCCTGCATCTGTATTTCCTGCTCTCATTCTTAGTTTCTTGCCTGTTTAATACCCATGTGTGTTCAGTCACTTTGTTTCCAAAGTCCAATCAGCCAGTGACCACTCAGACAAGCTTTAGTCTTACTATTTTTATTCTGTTTTCTCTCTCATGGGAGTTTTTTGTTTAGTCAGTCCTGTTGGCTGCCTTTGGGTGTTTTTATACCAGCCTTGTTTTTATTTAATCTAGTTTATACAGATATTTTGTTGACAAGTCCGCTGCTTGCACTTGGGTCCGTTATCACAGTCATAACAGAATTTTGCTGCTTTGAAATATGTATTGCAAAAACAGTATACAAATACATTGTATTGAATGAAGCAGTTCTACCTTAAAATGTAGTTTTTTTTGCAGACATAGTCTTTCTGCAATGACTTCTACAAGCCCACCCAATATTAGTCTTTTTTCCACATTTTTGGAAACAAATTTCAGGCCCTAGTTAAGAGAGAGAGAGAGAGAGAGAGAGAGAGTGATGTGGCGTATAAATCTTGAAATATTTCACGTTTCTGGAAAAGCGCCGGTGTGACCTGGAGAAAAGACAGAGGCTCCAGGTTGTAGCAGGGTGGTATGAAAAATGCAAAGAATTTTCATATTCAGTGTTTGAAATCTCAGTGGTCTGTCTGATGCAGTCTGACCAGCTTTTCTCATGTGAGCCTAGAGTTGTTAACCTAAGCTGAATCCTTCCTGGAAATGTATTTTAAACGTGTTCCAAAAGCATCTTTGTTTAGTGGCATGATTTTGTTGAACTTAAAACCTCTGTACAGTTGTATGTATGTTTTATAATGCATATATTTTAGCTAATTTATAAATCCTATTTTAACCTTTTTTTCACTTTTTTACTATCTCCCACTGTTGCTATAAAACACACATGCCTTTTTATAATACAAGCCTTAAATGTTTTTCATATTAATGAGAGTCTGCGTTAGTGCATTTTATTGAGAATGTCAGTAAATACTGTGATGGGTCACAGTGTTTGTCTGCTGCTACCCAAAATAGTGAGACAGGCGCCAGCAGTCCTCAGGAGGGATAAATGCTATAGAAAATGGTTGAATGCAAACAAATATGACTAATTTAAATCTGTAGAAGCAACTTAAAATAATTTAAAAACGTGCCATGTCATATTTGAATAGTATGATGAGTAAATATAATGTCAGAAAACATGAGTTAGTGCAGAAAAGGTGACAGATGGAGACTGTACAGCAGGGGGCGCTCGTCCTCTACTAAATCCAGATTTTAATGCTATTTTCTTAAGCAATATCAGATGCATACAGATACTCTCTTCTCCGAAACTAGCTTACTATTAACTGTATGGACATAATTAAACAGAATATAGAAAAATTAAAGCTTCTTAAAGGGGTGGTTGCCTTCTTTACAAGGAAACTAACAGCAGTTAAGCGGTGCATGAGTATTTTCACATTATAGAAAATATTTCCGTGTATTGTTTAAAAAAATACTATGACCTTAATCCGCGGTCATACTAGACTTTAAGCATACAAAAAAATCTACAGAGACCCCTATGAATACGGACAGCAACTGCATACATCACACGTCAAAAGCGCCAAATAGATCATATCTGTATCCCATTTTGTATAATACAACTTTAAAACAACAAAAACAATAACAAAAGTGCATGCACACACATAAAAACCTAATGCTTTGGTGCGTGGTGATATATACTGTTGTTGTCTGTATTTGTAGGGGTCTCACAATTTTCGCCTGCTTAAGGTCTGGTGTGACCGCAGGATTTTCGTTGCCCCTTTGACCGATAGATAAACCATCATATATGGAGTTTCTCAAAAGCATTTGTTATTGTCCTTTGATGCTTTTTAAATTATTTAATCCTTATTTAGGAGGAAAGTAATAAAAAAACATTGTTGCTGTTGTTTTGCTACATATATCTGGTAACTTTTGACAGTTCATAAATGAAGGCATTTTAGCGTGCCCATCTTTACCGTTAACACCGAAAAGACAAACCACAGACACTGTATCTGAATTATGAATAACCTTCATCTGGACGGTAAAGTCCCCGCGGCTTTAATGCGGAATTGAAGGGAGAGGCAGCGCGTTCACGATCCCTCCCATTGCACCGTGGAGGCGGGAGCGCGCATTGAATTCTGTTGAACTCGAAGGCGAGGAGAAAACACGCTCCGGACTGCTCAGCATCACACCGACACTAAAATGTATCATCTGCCCTCTGTGAACAAAAACAGTAGCGATTTCCAACTTGATATAAAAAGCCACATCATGTTTTTGGATAATCTGACGTCTGAGCACTAAATACTCTTATTCAGTTTCATCAAGTGTCGTATTGACACAGATCTGTGTTGTAGGAGTATCACTTACAGGTAAGACGATGTCATGCATTAAAAGTCTTACGTTTTGAAGTGTGTGACAATTTGCAAAATAATAGGTAGAATACGGAGCGGAGAAATCGCGAAATTGTGTTTCTTCTTGCAACTTTTATTTAGTGGTTTCGTTTGTCTGGTTATAGAATAATACGCTGATATTATGATGCAGATTGTTAATAGTTAAAACATTGGCGAAACAAGGCAGTTTTATTATAAAGTGAGGAGTGTTTTCAGCACTCTGGACAGGGATTCGGAACTGGAGACGCCGCGCGTTCTCCAGTCTGTGCGCGGACATCCGGTAACACAGTAGGACGCCCGAAGTCAAGATGTCCGATGTCTTCAGTCCGATTTTTCAGAATTATCTCAGTTAGTCGTCAGGTTCTTCTTTTATTTTCTTTGTTTAATAAAAAAACAAGAAATAATGTAAAATGAATTTTAGATAGTTTATATAAAATCAGTATGAAAACAACAACAACAAAAAAGCATGTTTCTTGCCTGGCAAGTGCATTTGGTCCTAATAAGTTTTACATTACGTGTTTTTCTTAAACGTTTTCTGATAAGAACGACTCAGATAACATTTGATGCATTTAAAAGCAGGTATGCATGCGTGCATGCAAGGGCGCTGTTTACAATTGCTGATATAAAAGACTGTGTGCACGTCCGAATTTGCGTTATTTAAACGGCTTCCTTTCTATGCGCGTTTGTCTGAGTGCAAGAAATACTTAAAACAATATTTGCTATTTGTTTCTGACAGGTACTGAAAATGGCAACAAAATACCTGATGCTTTTTGCCCTGGGGACAGCGCTGATTGGCACCGTGCACGGTTGCCCTGCGCAGTGTACCTGCACTGATAAATACAGCCATCATTTTGCAGATTGTGCCTACAAAGAACTTCTGGAAGTCCCTGTGGGTTTACCAGCCAATGTTAGCACACTGAGTCTTTCTGCTAACAAGATTAAAGTGCTGAAATCCCAAAACTTTATTAATGTGACCCAGGTAAGCTCTCTTTGGTTGGCACACAATGAAATTGTCACGGTGGAAAGGAACAGTTTGGCACCGATGATTCAGCTGAGGAATTTGGATATAAGCCACAACAAAATTGTCCATTTTCCCTGGGAGGATTTAAGCAATCTCACGGCTCTACAGTTGTTAAAGATGAACAACAATGAGATGATCAGTATTCCTAAGAATGCTTTTTCCAACCTGAAAGATCTGCGCTCCATCCGCATTAACAATAACAAGTTCACCACCATTGTGCAGGGAACGTTTGACGCTCTGACTTCCATGTCTCACCTCCAAATCTTCCACAACCCCTTCACCTGCTCCTGCAACCTGGAGTGGCTTAGAGATTGGATCACAAAATCTTCGCTTTCCATCCCTGATCAAGGCAACATTGTCTGTGAAGCTCCAGCCCACCTCAAAGGTACCCAGGTCACTAGCATGCCCAAGCTGGATTGCAAAGCCCCCTCTGTCTCCATCACATATCAGCCAAATATCGAAAACACAGAACTCTATGAGGGCTATATGGTCATCTTGAACTGTGAAACAAAAGGAAGCCCTAAACCTGACATCACCTGGGCAATATACTCAGGAAACCAATTGATGACATTTCCTTTGCCACCCATAGTTGAAAAAAGTGAGGTTCCCATCAACGGGGCACCCACAAACACAAGGTTCCTTGTGTTTCAAAATGGCACCTTGATCATCCCCCGCATGAGCAAAAAGGAAGATGGAAACTACACTTGCTCAGCAGCCAATGACATGGGCAAAGCTGAACACTCTGTTAGGCTTGCCGTAGCGGGAACCAAAAAGCATGCTATCAATTCTATGCTGGACACAAAAGCATCCAGCAATTTACCTGGAGACAAGCTTGATTCAAAGGGCTCCAAAAACAGCGTGATCAGCATGTGGCCCAAATCTGAGGAGAAGACAAAGAGCCTTCCAACTGGGACATCCCTCATTACAGTGGAAAAAGAACAGGTGAAGGATGGAACAGACACGCTGCCATTTGCAGGCAAATGCGGAATAAACGATGGCACACAGTACATTTCCAACCATGCTTTTAACCTCAGCTTGGATGAACTTAAACAATACACATTCGATTTTGGGGTTATTGCACTAGAAGTTTCAGAGACTGAAGCTAAAGTTCAACTTAACCCTTTCCAGATGGCCAATGCAAAATCAAACATTCACCTCAGTCAACAACAAGACCTGCAAACTGTGAACAAGGAGCCTTTTAGTCTTTTACAGACGTCCACAAAACAGTCCCCGCTGGACATGTTGTACCTTTGTGTCAGTACTGGTAATGGGCATTCTGTTGTACAGTGGTCCAAGATAGAAGAGGGTGTTAATGCCTATCGCTTCCAGGGACTAAAGCCAGGGACTAATTACACTCTATGCCTCACCTACGGAGGCCAGGACTGTCAAGTCCAAGTGGTCTTCACAACCAGGAAGAAAATCCCGTCTTTGCTGATTATTCTGATCGTTAGCATATTTTTATTGGCTTTGGCAACCGTACCCCTGCTGGGCGCCACCTGCTGTCATCTGCTGTACAAGTATCAAGGCAAGACCTACAAGTTGATCATGAAGACGCAAAACCCAGATCAAATGGAAAAGCAGATAGCAATGGATTTCGACCCCAGGGCGTCTTTTGTGGGCTCGGAGAAAAACTTTAACCCCAGCGAGCTCGGAGAAGGAGAAGGCGACGTTGACGGCGAGGAGGGAGATGGAGAGGGCGAGGAAGTCGAGGGCAGCGTAGTGACCGAGTCCATCCCCGAATCACAATCCAAAACGCAGGAAGAGTTCGAGGTGGGATCCGAATACAGCGACAGGTTACCTCTCGGAGCCGAAGCAGTCAACATATCGGCAGAAATTAATGGCAATTACAAAGAGCCCCGTTGAGATGTTGGCTAGCGGCGTGAGTAAAATACCCTGAAATGCATTAGAAACCGACGATCATCCTTCTTAAAGCAGACGTGCGCTTATAAAAGTGCGCGTCTTATTGTTACCTCACTATGTTAGCAGTAAGTGTATACGATGAGTGTTCAATCTTACAAATATAGGGGTTTTCAGATCGATCGAATAGACATAACGGACAGATACAGTAGTGGCCAAAAGTGATATTTAGCCTAGAAAAGTGACGTCCTCATCCTGTATTCAAACATATTATTTGTCTAAAAGTTCTTGGAACGGGAGAATTTGACTAGACTTGCGCAAAAATTACACGCACACATGCGCAAGCTTGAGTTAATACCCAGAACAATGGCAGCTGTAGTCAAAAACATGGGACGATCAACAATATATTACTTATAACTTAATACACTGTAGTCAATATATGCTTTGTTATAAGCTTTTTGTTTTTATGCATTTTTGCATAATAGAAAAAACACGACATATGTAGTTTTGTCTATATTTTTATCATTATATAGCTAAACGAAGTTGTTTTTTTTCTCCATTTTATACAATATTCCTTATATTGTATATATATTTGATGGTTAGAACCTGTAGGCGCATTTAAAACAAAAAATATCAACTCCGGATCTCATTTTGGCCACTACTGTATGCTTCATAAAAACCTCAAAGCAAAAGTACAGTTCATTTACTGTACGTCTCCGCCATTAAAATCATTTACACGATCTTCATTCGGGCTTTACAAGCATTAACCTGAACTATAGTGGATGTCTACGGGGTTTAATTCTGAGGACACGTAACACTTCTCACGGCATGTGCGTGTCTGGAAAACAAACCAAGTCACCTTGAAAATAACAAGTTTGTTTCGTGTAACGTGGGATCCTAAAATGTGTCAATTTTTTTATATCCTTGCGAACGGGTGCTTTAAAAATCTCTCGCCTTTACGAGTTGACTGAACGTGTCCTTTCTTTGAGAAACCTACTTGTTCGTGGCATGTCACAGAAGTATTTTCAAGTGTGTTTTATTAGAAATCTGTAGACTGTTGATATTGTGTCGATTTGTGATGTAAGCCACGTAATCTGATAGAGATGTTCTCTCTTTTTTAATAACTATAAATAGTCCGTTTCTACCATCAGTAAATAAGACATCGATGTCCAGTGAATTGATGCATTGTGACTTGTTTTGTGTCTATTTGTCCAATGATGTTGTAAAATACTTAAACCTTCGAAAGATTTTGATATGGTTTTATGTACGTGACCTTAATAAAATATTCGACAAACAACGTATTTGGATATTGATGGCAAATCCCGAAAAGTGTTTTAATAAACGTGAACATGCTTTTCAGCACGAATTTTTATACAACGTTTATTATACAGGTGGTGTAAGAAGTATTATTTAATTTTACGTATACACTAATAAATGCTCTGAAATAAATACATTTACATGCATTGGGCGTTGGTTGGCAAGTATACATACCTTTCAAAAGGAGCGCAGGTAAATAGTTTTAATTCCTTTCAATGTGTGTTTTAATTTTAAAGTTTAACCGAGTAATGCATGACACATTATGGCAATATTTGTATTTATTAAGTGAAATTTGATATATTAAACATGTGCTTTAACTTTCGATTTACCTTTAATCTATCAAAGGCTTTATTTAGATGCGTTTTTATTGTAAAGGCTTGTTTTAGGACGCATTTATTTCGCAGGGAAATCTGTTGGGGAGAACAGAACAAAGAAAGATAATGGAAGCAGTTGCGGCAGCTGGACACTTTCCTGCAACAGTTAAAGATCTGTGCCATTTATTTTTTTAATATTCATAATATCAAACATCTTTTGTATTTTGTTTTACATATAACCCCCCCAAAAACACTGCAAGTTTTAACAGTATAAAGTAGCGTAATAATTGTAATAATATTTCGCAATACATGATAAACACGTGTTTATTTTCCAATCAAATGTGTCTATTAGTTTAAATCGCGCGTTGGTTGGTTCGGGACTGAATTTAGTTTGACGCTTAAGTGACGCAGAAGCACCATCTTATGATAAAACAGTGAACAGTCTATTAGATTTACGTTTTAATATTTATTTTTCATTTAAATCACATATGCCTTAGCAGAACAAAAACATGGTAGAAGTAACATCTAAATTAACAATGTAACGATGAGACGAACTGTATGCATTTTTTAAACTATTTTGAGAAAATTACAGTAGTTATTATCTTCATGACGACAGACACAGATCAGCCCATAATGGTCATTGCCTAACGATGGAAGATGCCTTTGAAAAAGAAGAATTCTTAAATTTGCAAAAGAACAACCTGTACATTCAGAAACAGTCACGCAAGCTAACCTTTCATCAGGCGGTTAGATGGGACTTGGAAAACCTGGAGAAGACGATCTTTCTCACACACAAAAAAATAACGCAACATACGCCCATCCAAACATATACAAATAAGTGCAAGAGATCGGCTAACTACAACTGCATGAAGTTCTTCCTGAGGCACCACGCTAGTAAGTGCACTTAGCTAAACATATGTGCTTCTCTGCTATACCAAAGCAAATAATACTATCATCAACATCTGACAGCATCCTTTATGTATTTAGAGGCCGGAATCTGCCTCTTCTCATTGTGATATTCAGTCCTTACTTGGTGGCAGAACTTTCTGCGTCTATAATGGGCTCCTTCACGCTACCGTCTTTCTTGCTGCCCTCCTTGGAGGTCCGGCTGAGGGCTCCGTTGATGAAGCTTTCTGAACTCTGGCGCTGGAAGTGTTTCCTGGAGCCCACCAAAGATGGGTTGTTGACCAGCGTGTAGAGGAGCTGCCAGTGTGCTCGGGCCCGCTTGCCGTTGGACACCTTACTCTGTTTCTTCTCCTGCTGGACCAGCTGGATTCCTAAAAAGGTTATTAAATTAAGAAATCAACAGGGGTGAAATAAACACACTGCATAACAGAGTAAATATTTAATATAAATAGTTCAGTGCAGTTTTTCATAAACCACTTTATTGCGTTTCTGGTTTTTAAAGCCACTTACATTAAAGCTACTCATTTTACTAAGTACTACATTTCAATTAGAATTCGAACCCATGATCTTTGCGTTGCAAGCGCATTTAAGGGCATATGGCATACAAACTGTCCTCCACTGCAATACAGTGACACAGTGTCTAAAGAGACACTAAAAAAGTGTCCACCACAAGATCTTTGAGCTTTGTAGTAACATAAAGCCGTAGTATGATATATGTACAACTGGATCAAACCCAATATGCCATTATCATAGTATCATAGTATAAAGGTCTGTGGATCAGTCAATGAGTCAATTACAGAGTTCCATCTGTGTAATCCAGCATTTTGCCTCTAATCTCTTCATCATAGTGAAGCCTTAACAACTAGTACTGCATGCAAACACAAACATGCAAATTAAATCAAATCTTGTATTTAAATGCAAGAGGCATCCGTACATCTGTAGGTCTCTGCTGGCCAAAAACATCAAGGTTTTTTTAACGTTAAATAAACACCATCTGCTGCTTGTATCATCTTGCAGAAGTCCATGAAACACTAACAGATCTGTCCTGCCCACCCTAACAGGTTTGACTCGAAGAGGCAGACAAATATGAAGTTTATTCGATCTCCTTTCAGCTGTATGAAAGGCAGATATGTGTTATGGACTGATCAGCCTTGCCCGGCAGTACGGACTGGGAATTTATGAAGGTGTTCACACTGTGAACCCAGGCGTGTACCGTACGACAGGTCTGATTGAGCAGCAGCGGGGCCGAGGAGAGTTATTGCACATCAGGGCCCAATTTATCCTGACAAATTTAATCATGGCGGTACATTCGCCTGCTGCATGCAAGACAACATGATGAATCAATTATCTTAAAACAGCTCCAACCAACTGTCTGTGCAGACTAGAATAATCAAACACAGATACATATAAATCCTAAAGCTTCAGTCTAAGATTTGACACTGATGGTCTAACATCATTCTGTATTAGTTTCTGCTCTGAAATTTATGCTTGATTCTACTTTAGTTTTTTTGGAAATGTTTTCGTAATAAACTGCTGGTTATTTTGTCTGAAATGTCATTAACTGGATATTAATTTACTCATAATTTAACGCAATTGTTTAACTGATCTAAGCTTCTCTGAATTCGTTCTAAAGGCTAAAAGCCTCAGAGTTTGAAACCTGACCCTGGAACAGGTTGCTGACAAGCGAACCGATTTATTTTGTCATCACAAATTAAACTGATCTGTAAACTGCAAAAGAAACGCAACCCCAGACCTTCTTCAGCATCACGGATCCTCTGCGAGGAGAGGTGGTCCTGGCCTGTGGTTTGCAGTAGCAGACCACAGAAGGCCTTCATCACTGGATGAGATTGGCTGACCTCAATCTTCAGGTAATGAGCGTAGCACCGGTATCCTGTGGAGAGCACCATGGGGGTGAGAGATGAACAAAGAAGAAGCAATCTACATTCAAACAAGAATCACAGGCTGTCTGATACAACTGACTTTCATTTTATCCTTGCCAGCACTTTCCATCAGAAATCTAGATCATCATTTTACAACTGAAATGAGATTTAATATTTTTATTTATAAAATTGATATAAAATCTGATTGGATGAGCCAAATTTGACAAATTTTGATCTATGCAATCCTGCCAACGGAAGAAAAAAAACGTATATTTTCTTATTTATTATGAATTATATTCTTGAGTTTATAATTTTCTTATAATTCTTATAATATAAAATTTACCTTCTAAAAAAATGTTATGCAGTTTTGCTTTTCTGGTAAATTGATCTTGATTTAAGGATGTTAAGATATTTTTACTGTCATCCCTTGTTTTTTGCTTTAATAAACGTGTTACTGTAAATACATTAAATCATTAAAATGAACAAGAAATATAAAGCTACACACAGCATTTTATTGTTTGTATTGTACCTGGATCAAAGGCCTCAACACTGCGGTTTAGAAGGCTGATATCCAGGCGTCCCAAGTGGACTATGTTGTACAGGGCGGTGATGACCATTCTCCAGATGCCCAGTACCACACCAACCATAACATTCACCATGAAGAACACATAGGTGAGCAGAAACAGACTCCCTCTGTGCAGACAGACCAATAACATTCTCTGACAACCTCATTAATAAGCTTTTCTTAAAGAGACAGTTG
>JAZGTK010008748.1:0-17948 GCA_036877625.1 Ambastaia sidthimunki | reverse complement strand
CTTCTCTCTTTCCTTCCTTCCTTCCATCCCTCCTTCTGTGCAGCAGTGTCTCTATTAACTGGAGCTCTTTGGCTTGTTTAAAGCAGTCTCTAATGTTCCCATGATTTTCACTGGTTTTGTTGTGCTGCTGATTGTCGAGGTGCGTCTGTTGAGCAGACAGCTGTTTGCCTAATGGCCCTTTCCTGTGGTGAATGTTGATGGCTACAGTTCTGCCTTTGAATGGAGAGGCAATGTTTTATCATCAAAATAATTTTCGGAGAATCTCTCTGATACGCACTGTTTAGAGTCTGCTTACTGTTTTCATTTAATTAGATTAGCAATGCATCTATTTAAATAGGGTGTAGTTGTTTTTGATTTTTGGAGATCAAACATAGCACCTGGCTTTGCTCTGTATTTACATTGAAAGCGTGCTTGTGAACTCTGTTATTATACTGCAGGCCCTGGCAGCAGTTTCCCTCCCGCAGGTTATTTTATGGTTCAAATTCACTATTGCATTATTCCATTTTAGCTCTAACTGTCAAGGCAGCCATTATATGTGTATTTAGGTTCCTGTTATGTCACAAAAATACCATATAAGTGCTGCTCAAATTGTCAGGCACTATTGTATTATAGTCAGCTCATAATTATTGATATCATGAGTTTTATGAGCAGAGGCCTGTATTAGTTGTGATGGAAGCACAGCAGCTATTGAGAGAACAAAAAGATTGTATCCAGAAAATATCTGGAAGATAATGGTGGCCTTTTCTCCATAGCAAAGTGAATGTCATTACTTTTATTTTACATCTCTAGTGTTTATACATGAGATACCATTCCGTTTTCTCTCTTGGATTTATGCTGTTTACACAGTTGGCCTTTAGTAACAATTCATCATTTTTGTGCTGTACTGTAAGGAGCTACACTAACTCAAAACCTTTTCTTGCAGGCTCTCACGACTCCTTCAGTTTCTACATCGATGAGGCCTCACCTGTTGGGCCGGAACAGCCTGAGACGGTCCAGAACTTTGTCTCTGT
Organism: Ambastaia sidthimunki; assembly: GCA_036877625.1. Classification (NCBI taxonomy): domain Eukaryota; kingdom Metazoa; phylum Chordata; class Actinopteri; order Cypriniformes; family Botiidae; genus Ambastaia; species Ambastaia sidthimunki. Next base: position 16,938 of record JAZGTK010008748.1, on the reverse strand, counting down.
GTTTGGCACTGTTGCCAAGAAGCTGATGAGGAAATGGTTGGCCACACAGACCATGAACTTCACCAGCCAGCTGGAGGCAGGTATCAGGTTCTTTGACCTGCGCATATCCACCAAACCCAGAGACCCCGACAACGAGCTCTACTTTGCACACGGCCTGTTCAGTGCCACTGTACGCGAAGGCCTGGAGCAGATCAGCTCCTTCCTGGCCTCGCACGCTCGTGAAGTGGTGTTCCTGGACTTCAACCACTTCTACGGAGTACAGAACCTCCATCACGAGAAGCTGGTCCAGATGTTGCGCACCGTCTTTGGAGACCGACTCTGTCCAGTGGTGTTTGCTCAGGAGGTAAGCCTGAAGTACCTCTGGGAAAAGGAGTACCAGGTGCTGGTCTTCTATCATAACCCCATGGCCTTGGAGGTTCCTTTCCTGTGGCCAGGTCAGATGATGCCATCCCCTTGGGCCAATACCACTGATCCTGAGAAGCTCATTCAGTTCCTCCAAGCCTCGGTAAAGGACCGGAGACGTAAGGGAACCTTTTTTGTATCCCAGGTGGTTCTCACACCCAAAGCCAGTACCGTCATGAAAGGTGTCACCAGCGGACTGAGGGAGACCATCACAGAGAGGTGGGCAATTTGAACATTTTGCTAGTTTTATTTTGTTACATATTACAATTTTGTTAAATTTCAATTTAGCTTGTAAATAGTTTCGATTTTTTTTGTGTCTTTGTACCTTTTAAAAGGTCATTTTAGTTCAGTTTTTGTTTTGTTTTCTATTAGTTTTAGATTGGTTGTTTCATGTGCTAATAATATGGCCACTTCTTTTCTAATTAGGTTATTCTGTTTAAAAAAAAAAAGTAATATATGTCATGGGATTACTTAAATTAGACCATCCAGAGTTGATGGAAAATGCAAAAACTACATGTCATCTGTTTAGTAATCATCTGTATTTTATTTATTGAATACATTTAAGGTTCTAATTTAGTTGTATTCAGTTGCAAACAATTATATTACCAATTATTATTATTATTATTACTATTATTATTATTAATAATCAGTGCTAGTTTTTATCTTTGTAGTAGTTTTCCATATTAACATTATTAATAACTTTTACTAGCTGCTGTACAGTTTCACAAAAGTAGTTCTGTGATGTGCAGTGTTTGAATCATTGGAACACTCTGTGTTATTCTCCTTTTGAAAAACAGCATCAGGAAGATATTTTATGGTCCCATTTTAATCTCATTACAGTTATTAGCCGTTGCTCAGAGTCTCTTGGGTTAAACTGATCAGGATTTCTCAAGCTTGGTTAGAAACATGAAACTCTTGGTCAAAATCAGATTTTAAAATGGCTCTGGATGAGAGAACCGCATATTTACTATATTAGTTTTAGATTGAACCAATAGTTTGAGAGGGTTTCTTCCTGTTGCCTTGTGGAATACATTGGCATCTGCTTCTGTCAGCCCATGATTGACTGTTGTTACATTTAGCCTGCCACCATGCACAATATATTGCGGCACTGAGTGTGCAGTTAAGCCCAGCTGTAATGCATCATGGCTTATGGTACCATCTTTATGTTATCCACGTGCACATACGACCCGAACCCCATAGCCCATGTGGAGCAACACATTATTTCTGCTTAGTGTAACTGGAACATTAGCTAAAGGGCAGAGCTGACACCACTGTTAGTCACCCTGGTTACTAAAAGACACATTCCCAAGTCTCAGCTCATCTCCGCATTAGGGGTTATATTTTTACTTCAGCAATAGTTTTAGTTATCTTTTTACATGATGATTTTTGTGGAAAAGGAAATTCAAGTCTATAAGGAAGCAAAGGACATTGTAGCGTAATTTAGAGTTCTAATTACTTTAAACCTAAACTCAGAATGAGCCGATATAGTATAAAAATTACAATTGCACAATATCACAGTTTTTCAAACTAAACATAACAAACAGCAGTATCATATTGTGACCCAGATATTGATATAATATCATATTGGCAGGTCCTGCTGATTTCCACCCCCACTCAGCATGTAATGCTTAGTGCATCTGAAGCAACAAATCTCTCTGTAGATCTGTCTTCAGTGTTATTGTTTTGTAAAGAGAATGTGAACTGCAATCAACCACTTTATAAAAACCAAAGCTGATGTGACAGTTTGGTAGAACGTGTCACAGACTTCATGCATCTATTGCGCTGATGGCGGATTAATTATAGACGGGAGGAGGGTGTGGATGCAGAAAAAAAATGACAGGACCTCTGCCACCTCACTACGATCAGAAAGATGTGGAGCACAATAGCTGATTCAGCCTGCTGGCCACAGCATCATCTCAGATACACCACCAGAGCGTGAGATGAGTCCTGAGTCATAACCCTCATGGGTCTGTTGATGTGACCCCACCACCACCTGCAGAAGATTGACAGCCACACAGCACACATACTGATGGTCTTATAGAAGAACAAATCTTCTTTAGATGGAACTTCACTCTGTTTATGTCTTCCCAGGGCTCTTCCTGGAATGATGCAGTGGATTCGCTCCCAGCGACCTGGAGAAAGCGGAGTAAACGTCATCACGGCTGACTTCGTGGAGTTGGGTGAGTTTATCAGCGCCGTCATCACCCTCAACTACTACCTGGATGATGAGGAAGAAGATGCCACCTGAACTTCCAAACTTTCCAATGTGCTTGTGGTATCAGTTACACTCACTCCTTTTCTCTTGCCTTGTTATGTTTTGTTTTCATTGATTTTTTTTTTGGGGACCGTAGAAGCTCTGTTCATCTTTGACATTTTAGGGCTAATAAAAACAGTGAGGATGAGTGTAGAAAACAGACACGATCAGATGGAATATTTTCAGGTTTTGTCTGGGGATAAATCGATCAGAATTTATTCTGGGCAATCGAAATTTATTCTGGGCAAAAGGTGCCGGGCTTTTTCCCATGTTTCTCTGCTTCCCATCTAGTTGGTGATTTACACGCTGAAACAGTTAGTTTTCTGCTTCTGAACTAACAACATTTCATGGGAAATAAATATTGTTTGTACAGTGAATGTGACTCTATAGTAGCTCTATTTCTAGTGGTAATAGTAACTTGTAATATTGTCAAGTTGTAAATACTTGTAAACCTGTTGAATTGTAACTTACTATTTGTCACGCCCAAATGTATGTTCAAGTTGAGGTTCCCCTCAGGGACTCGATCTGGTCTTACAATGTTGAAGAAGTGAAATATTAGATGTTTGTATTCACAACCAAAAACCGCAAATGTGTTAACAGCATTTTTGTCATTATCAGTAAAAATAAGCAAAGCTTTGTATAAACATTTATGTAATTGTCTTTACTTTGTCCATGATGCTCCAACAAATCCTTTTGCATCTGTGAAGAAAACACATATTTGTTGCGGTTGCACTGATGTGACCAAGACTGTTAATAAGTGCCAGTTGAAGTTTGGCCTGTTAAATCCACCAAAAAACAGAGCAGAAAAAGCAGTAAATATATTTTAGTATGCTAAAACTGTCTTATAAATGTCATCATTTAATAGTGTGCCATGGGCATTCTAATGCGATGTACAGTAAACAAGCATAAATAAACATACAAGGCACATTCCATAACGGGTGTGAACAGATCTATAATAATGTCATTAATTTCCAAATTAGGCTAACTAATTGGTTACATGGACATGCTAATATTTTAATAACCCAGATGCCAAAAAATGTAATTGTTTAGTGTATGCCATTACTGAACAATGTGACTGATTCACCTAGGATTAGTTTGAACAGGCTGAAACATTAGGTAATATATAATGCCCAAGAAAACACAGGCACTTGAACTTAATGGGGTGAAAAGATTTGCAGCATTTATTCATTGAAGTGTTTGACTCATGTTGATTAATATGACAATCCCACAGGCACATCTTGAGCATGGACTTGAGTGTAAATGCATTATTCACACCTTTGTACAATATGAAATTGCATGTAGTCGTCAAGGTTGATAAGTTGTATGTAAACTTTCTATGGGTGTATAGTGTCTTAATCTAACGTTTCTGACAAATCTGGTGTACAATAAATGTAAATACCGCATATATAACACATGGTGTATTTCTTTATATGGATTTGGATCTGCTTTCAGACATGTCATCTCAAAAAAAAAAAAAACTTGGCATAAGTATCCAATTTGTATTATTGTCTCATATAGCTTCAAAAATGCTTTACCAAATGATCCATGACTGTTGCATTGTGTTAAAATGCAGATAATAAGCCGATATGAATAAATAACAATAGAAAAAGTAACACAGAAATCTGTAGTTTGCCAATTCTGTGTCTTTCTGATGCAGATAGTAGAGTCCATGGCCTCATTACATGCTTTCTCAATTACAGCTATTCATTGTTGGCAGAGGTCCGCTCAGCCTGTTTTGACAATGACACTACGCAGCTGTGAAAAACTCTTTCATTTATTCTAAGCACTTCTTGCTCTCTTCTCTTTGTGAGCTTATTAGTAGAATCTGTTTGTCTGTTTATCATATGTTTATTGCAGGAACACACTTGTTTCTCTTCTTAAAGTGTCAGACCTCTCAGTATTTTTGCTGTTTAGCAGTTTCATGGAAAATAAATGACCCTGAAATGTACATGAGAGGTGTATATACAAATGCCATAAAGTACAAACAAGCTAACTCAAGAAAGAAGATGCTGTTAGCAAGTTCAGGTTTTGCTAACGTCAACCTAACGCCCTCCCAGAGACATGCCAGCGACCACGAATCTGCAAAATGATTCACAAGGTCTTTCTGATTCACTAACTCTTCTGTTTTGTTTAAAGATTTAATAAAATATTTGCACTCAGAGTGGTTTAGTAATATACTGATAAACTTTAACTGCTTGATCGCTGCATTACATTGTTGAATGCCTAACACTGTGAGAGGTCATATAAAAGTAAAGAAAGAGGAGCATAAATAAAACTCAGCTGTGGGTGGCAATCATGATATAATCATTAGTCAGTTTCCATTTCTGACTGATTAGAAGTGGACATTGTCTGGCTGGCTCTCTCTGCTGCCAACAGAATCTGTTCTGTACTTGACAGTACCAGCAGTGTTATTAAAAATGCTTTTCAGAAATGGGCCAAATAATGTTGGGCATAAACCTCAGAATTTCATTCGGGAGTGTAATTACAAGCAGCATGGTACAATTTTAAAAGCAACACTAAAACAAGATAAGAGTTTCTCTAATGCCAGCTTGCTTTCAGACAGACAGCTGAACAATATTAGTCAGTTAGCACATCTCAGTTTGACAGTGTGTCTTTACAATTCAATAACAAGTCATAAATTATGGAGTATTGAAAGTGACAATGCAGTTAACCATTTAAGGAGAAATGCTAACTATTGCTGCTTGCACCATGATTCAGATCGGTGTACCTTTGTTAGCATGTTATATCATTTCTCAGGATAGGTTTTGAAACATTCAGAAATCATGCTGGGATGACATGGATCATCATGTTTTACACAAACTCGCTGATCTGTGTGCACTGAAGCAAAACTGTGGACATACTGAATAGAAGAGATTTTAATTCATACTCAATTTTCACTCAGATATCAAATGCATAAAATGTGTGGTCTTTTTTGAACCCCACTGCATACGTTACCCAAAATGCACCAACTGGCATGCGTGACCTTTAAGGTGACACTAATCAGTGCATCCAATAACATTGTACCTAGTGACTGCAATAGCTCTAATTGGATTTAAAATATTCTCGTCTTTAGCTTCAGTTCCCATTCATTTGCCAAGCCTTCCCTTATCAAATTACACAAGATCTCCTGTCTATTGTAAATGAAGAAAGACATCAGAACCTGAATGACATTTTCAATACACAAGATACATACACACAAGTACAAAGTGTGGACTCTGTTTTCCTTTTGGTGACTTAAGTATGAATCCTACTGTGTGTTAGTGGATTTGTGTGAATTACTCAGTGCTGTGTGACTTTATGATGCTTTTATTACCTGTCCTCTGAATACATTGCTAATAAAAGCAAAAGGGGCTCACTAAGAAACTCAATTACCTTTTAATTATGCAAATGAGATCCTCGGAGCAACTGTCAGTCCTGAGGTCTAGAAAATAGTGAGTGTTTAGATTAACACCTGACCCCCGAGACAACATACAGCATTATTATTATTATTATTATTCACGAATGCATGTAATCTCTCCAGTAAACAAACCTCTCCATATCAAAAAGTTGCTATATATTAAATATTATATATTGCACATTTGCACAATGTAATAACAATTAGTTCTGTCGTTGTGTATTCACTCTCATTTGTTTTGAAACTTTCAAAACCTGCATGATTTTCTGTCTTTTAAGGAACAGAAAAGGAAATTATTTACAGTATGATTGGAAGCTGCTCTTTTCTATACAATTAAAGTGAATGATGACAGCTTTCAAGCTACATTTTCAGGGCATGAACCTAAATTTCAGTCTGTTCTTTAGTCAAAGCTATCATATAACTTTATATAATTTGGAATCCAGTTCATGAGTTGTGTGGATTATTTTATTATGCTTTTATGGTGTTTAGACTTTCAGCAAAAATGTAAGAAATAAAGTTTGACAGTGATGTGGAAGAACATAAGGGTGAGTATATCATGACAGATTTTTCTCTTTAATGTTGTGGGAAAGCACACAGGAAAAAAACAGAAAGAAAAACGTTTTTTGAAAGAAAACAGGGCTTTGTCTCCATCATGTGTTTATTATGTATATCTATCTGGCTCTATTTGAATCCAACGTGAATGCCTTATTCTCATTAAATGCAAGACAGCTGCTTGTGTGAATCGGGTTTAATCTGTCTATTTACAAAAGCAGACGTCCATATTTGACTGTTTAATTCTCAGCAATGTCCCAGAAATTGACTCTAGGGTCATTAGAAAGATTGATGCGCTCTAAGGCCCTGATAACATCTTTGGCACAGAACTACCAGTTCGTGGCTTGTTTAAGTAGTATAAGAAAAGGACTGAGGGTTTTATTACTGTTGCACACAGTTGAGAAAAACATTTTGAGTGGAGATGTGCAGGCTTCTTTAGACCATTACAATGAAGGTAAGCACCCTAAGCTAATTTCATGAGGTATTTAAATAATCATATTTTTCTGTATGTATTCTGGAGATATAAAAATGCATCAGTTTAATGAGCCATTAAAATGTATTATTTTACAAACCTGACACTGTATGTATAAACAGTAAACTTTAGTGTTAATGTAAAACTAACCCGAATATTAATCAAATGCATGTTTGTAATTCCATAATACTCTTTGATTGTCTTTCAAACTCATTTTTGTGGAATATAAAAGAGATTATTTATAGCAGAACATCTGAGCTGCTCTTTTACAATACAGAAAAGGCTAAATGGTGACAACAGATTTTTAGGGCCAATGAGTTATATTTCACTTTGTGAGAATTCAGAAGTAAATGGTGACTACATCTGTGTCACTTTTATAGTGTTTTTGTCCTTTTTAAAGCTTGACAGCCCTGGTGTTCCACATAAGAAAGTCACATAGGTTTGGGGTAAGTAAATAACTCAGGCTGAACTGTTCCTTTAACAATGTGTGTTCCTGCATGAAGCTGTATTTCTGGCGAAACACATGCGATACTATTTTTTTTTTTAATTCTTTAAGCTGTTTTGCAAATGCCGTCTAATGCATTTGCAGTATCCTTATGCTGACATGTTCAAGACTCTTTCTGCAGATATTACAGACACATATTCGATCCATTGCAGTCTACCCTGAATTTGTCTATCGACCTTGTACTAGAGGCTCAAACAGCGCACGATTATTTTTCGACTCGCGTCTGCCCTCTAGAGGACTGCGGAGGCCAAGAAAAGGCTGTATCTGCAAAGCTGTAAACTGTGAGGAGAAGAAACTGGATTATCTACAGTGAACAAGGTCACTTCCACGTTAAACAGCATCATCTCTGTTAGCTCACAAAGCTGGCTAGCTTTAAGCTTTCCAGGTGCCTGAGATGACAAAGCATTTCTGTGATACAACACTGCCACTATGTGGAAAATGTGGGTGACTTTTTGGTATCAAGCTGTTGATTTTCAGTATAATACAGCCTTACAGCTTTGATGAGTCAATGGCCAGGGAAAGTTGTAAAGGCTGCCCTCCCTTTCCGTTAGGTTTGTTCTGGTTATCAATGTTTGCATAAAATGTTCTCCACTCAAATGTAGTTGAATATGTAGTTTTTGTGTGTTATAATCCTACTGTCTTCCTACCATTCACATACATGAATATTCAAAAGACAGTCAGATTAAGTATACTTGTATTAAGGGCTTCCACCTGATTGGAGACCCTGTTGCAAAATGGCGGGAAAACCTAAAATGGATGCATAATCCAAAAGATTTTGAAAGAAACTGGTAGAAACATTATGTGATCCACCTAAGCTTCCTACAGATGTCACTGGAAGCTTTACTATAAAGTTGGTGATGCCCTCACACTATCATGCCCTTAAGATAGAGAAGGTCCAGAAGTTCTGGCCTTGCCTGGTCACCCCAACCAAAAACACCAGAAGCATTACAGGAACCACACTAATCTGGAAACGTTTGTTTTGTAAGATACCTAATGATCTTGTAAAGTATGTAAAAGGGAAGAAAAATTTGCTTAATTTAATGAACACGCTGCAATTTGACTGTATTATTAAGGTGTTTTGACAAATTCTGATCCTTGAAAATAATGCATGAACAAAGAATAAAGTACGGTGTGTAAGGTACAGGCCGATCTGATACACCAGTACGCTGCATGAAGCCAGTGGCCAGACCGCTCATCCACTGACTGCCCACACTGAATGCTCTGGGAGACTTGCAATAGAGATTGTTGCAAAATGGCACATTAACTGCACATTTGGAAAAACTGCATTATTTCAAAGATGTAACAACTGTGTAGTTTCAGAGCAAACAAACACCTGCCGCTGTGGGACAAGTGAGGAACGCTCATCCCTGGATGTTTGGATCCATGCGCGTGTGCAGCTGGAGGAGCTTCTGCACCCGTGACAGAGTGTGATGCGGCCGAGGAAATGCGACAGAGACCGTGTGTGTGCCGCCCTGTCAGTCATGAGCTCACAGTCAATCATTAACTATTTCAATACTTGCTTTACTTTATACTCAATACTAGTTTTAGGAAAGGTTCAAAATGTCCAGTTTTTAGATGTTGTATTAACATTATTGTTTGGTTAGAAGAACATTATTATTAATATAACATTATTAAAAAACATGAAGTAACCTGTAATTTTATGTTTCAAACAGAGATGGTCACAGAGAGGCAAACGTTATAGACAGCAGCTTTAAAATAACTAAATAATAAATTTCCAAATAAGAATTTATTCCTTGTTAAATTTTGATTTTGGGTGAACTAATCTTAAAATGCTTAGAAACAACAAGCTGGCCATCTTACAATGTGGTTTATGGTGATAATTTTTTTTTTTATTGTTTTCAGATCAAAACTCAATCAACCCCTTATCTCCTAATCTCCCACATTTTGCCTAAAATCTGCAAAAAATAAACAAAGCATTACTGCAATAACATTGCTGTGTATTTGTGTAAAGCTGGTTTGGCCCACTGTTGGACACATTCAGCCAGCCTCACACTCCCTGCCAAACTCGACAAACCGCTCAGATTCTGCCATCAGCTTGTCCAGCTTCAGCGCTAAAGCCAAATAATTAACCTGAAAACCACGTCTGTCCGTGTGAACGCTTTTTCTTGCATGCTCCATTACAGCTTCACCATTGTAGCGAGAAAGTAAAGGACAGGAACTGCTGCCAGGTGCAAATTTCACAACCATCCTATTAATGTGCAAACATATCCAATTACCTCCAGCTGACCAAGATCCAGACGTGATGTTTAACAGGAGAGGTCGTTTGTGCTCTTTTGATGGAGGAAGCAGTATCAAATCCCTGCTAGAGATATTTTAGGTGGTTTACATCAAAATACATTTTAAAAAATTCTCAAATAAAGTTTCTTATTGGCAATCGTGAGAAAAATGATACTCGCTATGTATGATAAATACATTTGTGAATAGAAATGAATAGAAACCAGAGTAGAAACCAGATAAAAACTTAACGTATGTGTTAATGCAGACTTCTCTTACTGTACTCCAGAATTTATTTTTATACCTCTTATCATTTTGCACAATACGCTACTTTGTTAACTAAAAATAAAAAAAATGTTCGATTTAAGACACAAACTGCTCATTTTGTTAAATCATTAAAAAAGGTTTATTACCAATGTAAAATGACACTGTGCCTTTTCATAAACACTACAGAATCTGCACCATGCCTGACACAATTAGAACCGTTATTAATAAGCAAATCTCATGCTGAGCCCCTCCAATCTGGACTTATATCACACCAGATGGATAGACATGCCACTCTTTACAGACAACCTCTTGAAAAGAATCACAGTTTGAAAAAATAATTCAGGGTGCTAGGTTTACAATGTATATGTACATCTCTACAATTTCTATTTATAGATATAGTCTTTATTTACAAAGGCTTCTTCAGGTATTTAATACTCCTAAAGACTCAAAAAAAAAAGTTACAGGATTTTCGGTTTATGGAAGACTAAATAATACTGTAGTAAAAATATGGTAACAGCAAAAAATAATTCAGATCAAAGAAACCAACAGATCCCACATTCGCTCATATTCAATAACTGTGTCGATAACTTAATAAAAAAATAAGCATCATAAACTTTAACGTTAAAACTGTCATTAACTACATAGTTTACTTCAGCTCTAATTTGCAGTCTTGAACTCCTCATTGCAACATCTGTCTTGACATAAAGCCGGCCTATGAAAACTGCCTTGTGTCATAGCAGTGGTAACAATTAAGACAAACATAGTTATTCATATTATAAACCATGATCTTTACTAAGCATAATGTGGACAAACATATATTCTCCTAAAATGAAAACGCTGTTGTATTGGTGATATATTTTATAATGTTTTATGACTACTGATGTTACACAGATATTTATTCTATTTATTCTCATAGCAGTAGGAAATTGGACAGGACTCACCAAATAAAGCACTGGTTTGGGAAATGGCAGTAGTACTGTTGACCGATGAATATCACACATTGTGAGGAAATGCTATCATTTGTGACTGGACACTAGGAGAGCTCTTAGCTGGACACCAGACAACAGAGGCCAAAGAAACGCCTCTTTCTCTGTCTCACCAATGGGTACGGCCTTAGATTCAACAAGCTGCTGTCATCTATGTACAAAAAATAGACAGATGTCCAGTTGTTATCTCACCCGAAATAATTTCTGATTCTCCAGCATGCGTTTACCCATAAAATTGTGAAATACTTTGATATCAGTGGTGATCAAGAAAATATCATCTCTGCCTTATTTTTATATTAATCTCTTAATCTCTAAATGCTAGATTTATATTCTGGTATATTCTGGTAATAATCCTATTAGGTGAGGAAATCAAATAAAGATCTTCTCTGCAGACACAGAGATCTTCTAATTTGTGCAGAAAGGAGACTTGGTGACGTTAACATATTTTCTAAACGTTACGTAAATAAGCTTCTAATATTTGAGAAAGTTAAAAAACTGGGAAAGTGTGCAGATCTTACCCTGGTTCTTCAGTGGTAAAGGCATTGTCTCCCTGAGTTTACTTAGCAAATTTTTCATTTCTGTCATGTCCCTAGGAAACAACGAAGAACAGTATCAGACCATTCTGACCATTTTGATAGAAAAAGACAAAAAGCGGGAAACATAGTTCCCTTTGAGGAGAACAGAGTACCTCTCAATGTTCTCAATGTCTGTAACCACCAGGAAGTATGTCTGGGAACAGTCTGGCGGGGTGGAGGAAGTGTCTTCTAGTATGGGAATATCAGAGCTGTCCTCCTTCTTACTGTCTACTTTTGCTGCTCCTGACTGATGTTTTCCTGGAACACATACAGTGAGCAATTTTAGCCTGATAACAGTCTAGAACACAGTTAAATGGTTAAATAATCAACAATAATACTTGATGTATCTCAAGGTGTGGGTCAAGCTAATTCCTATTTCTTCTTTCTGCTGAGCTTAAATCAGAAACAAGCAGCTTCAATCCCTGTAAACTTTAAGTCACTAAAAGGCTCTAGAGTTGGACAAGCCAGATTTCACCAATGTCCCTGGTGTGGATGTTTCCTGCTGAGATGTTTCCTGGAGTGCCCTCACAGCATTACCTTTCCTGTGGAGCTGCAGGGATCCCAGCAGACACACAGACTTAAGCATCTCCGTCAGGTACATCTCCAGACAGCACTGCAGCTGGATGAATAGACGGCAGATCTCTGGATGTATTTCTCCATCCTCTGGGCTGTGGGCATCAATAATGCATCTTAGAACTGGATTCTGAGGAGTTCTGGCCCTGAGATCTTTCCCACAACCTGTCTAATTTCTATACATCACAAGTTATAGATTCTGGCATTCCTGACCTCAAAAGTCCGAAACAACTGACCATATAAAGATCTTTGTCAGCAATCATGAGTTTTAAATAAAGCACAACAGATGTTTCCCAGCAACATATAGAGTTGAAGAGATAAGTGATAAACAAGAGCTATACACACACTGGCTCAGTGGAAGTGAGAATTCTCAGAAAATTCTGTTTCTCAGAATCCTATGCTGGTAATTACTGCTCTACAATTCCCAGGTGGAAAGCTGCGGTACAGTGGATACTTTATTTTCCTGTTCTTGAATTCCCCGAAACACAGATACGCGTCAACGCCGCACAAGCTTAATCAGCTTGCAAAGTGTCCATAAAGCCCCGTTGTGCTGGGATTCAGTTGTTTTCAGAACTCAGAACTGTTTTTTTCATAGTGGAAATATTGTATTGATTGTTATACTGAGTACTGATAACCTACAGTACCAACAATATTACTATTAAACTATGAATAATGTGTAAAATAATACAATTATAAGATTAGGAAAAGATCATGGCTATGAAACCTGTGCTAAAAACATGCAAAATAAAACATTTAACTTCAGCAAAGTGTCACAACCCATGGCAAATGACAGATGATAAAAATAAACAGGAAATAAATTATGAAAATGACATTCTTTGAAAAGAATTTGGGACAGAGTTTGTGTTGGATTTTGATTTCGCATTATAATTTCTGTCGAGCACTGAAATAGTCCCCACACTTACATAATCAGCCTAATCTGACAGATTCTAAATCTGAATGATACTTCCATTATCTCTGGTAAATTATTCATCTGCAGTCCATTCACATTGTCTTGCTTTAATTAACAGAGAAAGAAGCCACAGAACTTCTGGTGAAGATCCTGATGTTAAGAACTACACATGTAAGATGCATTTGGAAGCTTTTCATGTCACCAAAAAATTGTGTTTTTAACTTTAATGGCCCCCATTTGCAAGAATTTAACATCATGTTACATGTCTGGTATCGGGTATTTGATGAATCAACATTTATCCTGCTCTCCAGAATGTACTGATGAGCACGTGATAAGACAGTTATTGAAGAGAATCCCAGATAACAGGGAGTGTTCTCAGAATATTAACGTTCTTTAAAGGTTCTCTCAGTTATCAAAAACATTGTATGGCTAAAGTGGGGCCAAAACAACTAAAACTGCAATAAATATGAGTGACCGGATAGTATGCAAAGAAAAAGGACAGGAGTTCAGAATTTGCTAAGTATGTGGATTAATGATTATTATATTTAGGCTATGTTTATAGCTTTCATTAGGTTATATTAAAAAGCAACATGTTTTACTAAACAAACATCCCTCACTGATACAGCATGTTTTTACCCTGATATTGCAGAAAGGTTTTGATGTGCGGTCCGCGCCATCTCGCAGCCTTTTGTGCGTGTTTTGTGCATTTCTGCACGAAGAGAAGGACAATCCACAGAAATCTCTCCAATAGAGATAACCAGCTCCCTGTAAAGGGCCACAAGTGTATTGAACTCCTGGACAACCTGATGGATGAGGAAAAACAAAAGCAAACAAGCTAAGAAACTATATGGCTTATGTGCCACTGATAAATCCTTCAGTATTTTATTAATGCTCATTTATTCACACTCACTTTCATTTATTCAACCCCTTTAACCTTGAAAATATATGAAGCAGATTCAAAAGCATGCTAAGATGCCAACAAAAGGACAAATGATCTAGTAAAGATTTCTTTTTGAATATGCACTAAGAATATCACACACTTGCAAGAAATATCTGCCAGTCATTAATATTGAAAATACCAGACGATATTCTAATGATTAAACAAGCTAGTTGTTTGAGAGCAGCGACAGACGCTTGTGCCATTTTTATCAATAGTTGCTAGAAAGGAAGCCTTCTGCCTGATAATGGGGCAAAGACTCGAACACAACAAACAAAACCCGTTTGCTCCGCAAATTTGCAGTTTTTGTAGAAAATAGCACGAATGCTAATCTCTCGATCGATGCCATTATCAGTAAAATGCGACACGGATGTTTATATTGAAAAAAATTATTGCGAGAAAAAAGCGCAACATACAGATAGAACTACCGTCGCACTATAGGACACTGTAAGTCACAAACCTACTATCTCCAAAGCAAACCATTTTTATTGAGCGTCCCTAGTGTCGCATTATACACTTAGAATGTTGTTAGTTGAAAAAACATGAGTAGTTTTAATAAATACTGAAATTTAGACAGGAATAAGGATGTACGATCATGACGCAGGCATACCCACCATTCTGCAGTCCGCTACGGCACGCAGAGCTTCGCCGCTCTCCCTGCGATGCAACTCTCTGGTCGGGGGTTTATTGCCTATCTGGAAAATGGTTCCGGCAGTTTTGGGGCGGTTTTTGCGCCCATTCGGTGCAGAACTCATGCATACACATCAAGTGAATCAACTGCCCTGATATAAAATGCCGATTTATCAATACACTCCCGCTTGTTTTTTATTTCTTACTCAATTGATCGATCTGCCTCTATCTCGCTCCTGGATTCTCTCCGCATTGCCACGATCCAATAGGCAAGTCACCTTCATTCACTCCAGGAGAGAGCTAAATTTTCCCGAAGTGTCCTTGCAGGGCTCGTCTTCTTTCAGCAGTGAGAAAAGCGATAACAAAAAAGCAGATGCAAACATGTCTTAGGTAAAGATGCCTCGTGCAGTCTTTCAACGACGAAATAGCTTATTTATATAAAAAGCATCGTCTTGACAAAACACCTTCTCACAACAATGATCACTAATCGAAATGCATTAAACTGTATAGCAATGATCTACTCTGTAAAGCGTTTATTGAGAGTGTAGCAGACGATGATCCAAGAGCGCTATTCTAACCTTGATAGGTGCAGTTGCTTGAGGCATGACGTGGTTGAACACATTGCTCTCATAGGATGAGAATACTAATACACTCACACTAACTCACCAACTCCAGTTTACAGCTTTATTAAATGTGACACTGAAGCACTAAACGTAAACTATACTGTCAAATAATACACAGAAAAAAATGAATCGAAAAAGTTGCATTTTTAAATTTCTATAACCAATAATATTTAACTACCATATGACTCTTACTAACTAAAAAAATCTTTTGTAAACTTGCGTCTGTAAATTATTAACTTCCGTACCACAAAAATAGCACACGCGGTATTACTATGGTAACGGGCTTTAAACGCTTTAAACGAGCGTTGTGAACATGGCTGAACAAGCACCTGTTTAGATGAACCGGTCAAGTAAAAAACAGTCAACTGCACTTACAGTTTTACATTTTAACGATGTTTACGAGGTAAAAGCGAGATGTGAAGAGCCAGTTGGCGGAGCAGCAAGGTATACATTTAAACATGAAGAGGGCTTGCCTTTGGGCCTGCTGGAAAGTTCTGTTAAGTTCTGCTGGTGTGCATTTGCATAACAGGTTGTTCTGTATTGTTCAGTATGGTAGACAGCTAAGGCAACAGGCTGCTAACATCTTAACACTTAAAACCAAATGTGAAGATTGCATGTGAACATGACATGTTTGGAAATACAGGAAAATTGTGCATGAAGAGCTTATCCAGATGCTTATTGGTCCAACTTTTACAGTATTGCACATATGGTAGGCATGTGTACTATTGCCTGTTTTTAATAAGTGTGATTATTGCTCATTATATTTTATTTAATTTTGCAGGTTTGCAACTGCTCTTAGATCATTCAGTCATTTGAATCCCTTTGTTTCTTTTGGTGGAGATTGTCTGAGTCCCTCTGTATTGAGTACAGTTACACAAGGAAAACACATGGTTGATGTTCTAAATAAATTAGGCATACATTGTGCTGTATATGGTAAGTAAATGAATGGTTTGCCAATGTCATTTCTCATTTTGCGGCTGTTCCAGATCAATGGTATAGGTTACATTTAAAGTTGCTTTTCAAATGCTTTCAAAGGTAATCACGAATTTGATTTTGGTTTGGATGTGCTTGAAGACTTTGTACTGCAGATGAAATTCCCATGGTTTCTCAGCAACGTTTATGACAGAAACACCTCCCTAACACTTGGGAATGGTGTGGAAAGCAGCATCATTCAGTGGAACGGTTTAAAAATTGGTCTAATGGGTCTTGTCGAGGAGGACTGGTTGGACACTTTGTCGACAGTAAACAAGGCCAATATTGAATATAGAGACTATGTCTCTACAGCTAATCTTCTTGCCCAGAAACTACGAGAGGAAGAAGCTGAATTGATCATAGCCCTCACTCACATGAGATGGCACAATGACATTAGACTGGCGAAAGAGTCAAAAGATGTGGACCTTATTTTAGGTGGTCATGACCATGAGTGTGGAGTTCAGGAGGTCAACGGAACCCTTATTGTTAAAAGTGGCTCTGAGTTTAGATATTTATCCAAAGTGGATGTTGTGAAGACCAGTGACAAGACGTTCAAGTACACAGTGCAAGAAATTCCTATCACCAAACATTATGAGGAAGATCAATGCATTAAGAAAATTGTAGATGAATATTACAGCAATGTTCAGGTAT
>JAZGTK010008747.1:0-17948 GCA_036877625.1 Ambastaia sidthimunki | reverse complement strand
TAGTTCAATAAACAGATGTAGTTCACTGTAAACAGATGTAGTTCAGTAAACAGATGTAGTTCAATAAACAGATGTAGTTCAATAAACAGATGTAGTTCACTGTAAACATGATCCACTAATAACAACTACAAAGTGCGCAATTCTCTTCATTGTACACACTAAATCTAGTGCTTTACACTTCACACTTCTTTCTGTGAAATGTTTTTGCATGTAAAGTGTGCCGTCCATCTTTTGAATAAATGCCACTTGAATTGAAATGTGGCGCTCAAACATTTTAGGTGTGACTTAAACCTACAGCACATGGACTGTGTAGATAAAGACAAATACAGTTTAACAATGTTAGTGGCGGGGAATCATTCATTCATTCATTCATTCATTAACAGGCTGTAATTTAAACAGTGAAGGTAATTAACTCTGTTCAGAGAGGTGTTGATGGTCAGAGCTTACGAGACGGTCAGACGTTACGTCAGTTTCCTGTAATGTGTGCTTATTATCACTGAATTGAGTTCATCATGAGTCTGGGCACACACACTCACAGTTTACTTCACTTAAGCCAAGCTTTCACAGAGAAGGAAAGATGGTAAACGCAGACCCAGCTGGAGGCAGTTAGCACTTTTTCCTTCGCATCAGCAGGAAATCTGCTTTTGGCGGGGTCAGAGGTCACACAGCTCCCGGGACGACGTAAAAAGTGTCAGGAAAGGAATTCTGGGAGAAAAAAAGTGACCTGGAGCATCTGAATTCAGGAAGATCATTAAAAATGTGACATCTTTAACTGTGACAATCACAAAGACTAATGTAATACTAACTTACCCGCCTCAACAGACTTAAGAACAACATGGAAAAAGGTCTGAAGAGTGTAATGGTCAAGAGATTTGAATGATTCACAAACAGAGCAGGAGTGACATACACGACCAGTTTAAAGTTCAGACACACTTGACTGAAGTTATGTTTCAAACTAAAATTCTTTCATAAATTCAAAACAAAACACCTCTTTACTGAAATGCTTAAATTAGACAAAAATGAATTGTGCCTTGAAAATTTCTGACTTTAAGACTTTTTTTGATGAGTTTGATCAGTGTATATATGAGACATTCTTCTGTCCCTCATAAACATGACAGCTGAGATAAAGTTAATTAGTTTTGATTTCCTTATTAGTATTATTGTAAAAAGTGTAGGTTAGTAAACACTGTTGTGTCCAAACCTTTGACTGGCTGTGCCGGTAGACAGGAAAGTTCCTCACTTATTGCGTAACATTTCTTATACGTTTTGTTACCTTAACCTATTTTAATCTAAACAACTAAATAAACTGCAGTTACAGCTGAATGCCACAAAAATGTACAAACTCAGTCAAGGGGAGAATCGTAAGTGAACGCGGAAAAATGAACGCACAAACGGAAGATTTTGATGTTTTTCCTGTATACCCCAGAGCGTGTGGTTTCCATTCCCAACCAAACATCTGAAACGTACAAATATCCCTCATTTCTTTTTATTCTGGCCACAATCAGCAGAACCCTGGAGATGTTGAGATGTTCACCAGAGACTCCAGAGTATGAGGCGTGTTGAGGTGAGCACGTTTAACAGATGTTTGACAGCAGAAGAAAGAAGACCACCTGTGGAGAAGATACTGTAGCTCATTCTGAAGACAATCCGACTGCTTTCACCTCAGTTCAACATGACCTCATCAGAGACAAAACACTGTCTCACACCACAAACATATACAGAGACTCTGAGTAAATATTGTGACTCGTTGCTAACTAATATTTAGGTCAACATGTTTGTTATATAAACTGGGAAACAAGTAAAAACCTGGGATATTGCTTTATACCCAGCTAACAGGAAACGTTCTCTAAATGTTCTCAAGGTTATCAAAAACAGTCTTGCAGTAATGTTAGCAGAACATATTTTTAATGTTGTATATCAAAAACTTTATCCTAGGTTGTTAGTGAAATGTTGTAAAATCGTCACACAAAATTAAAAATGTTTGAATACTGTTCTTTAACCAAACAATACCTAATACATTGTCTAACGTCTAATAAAACTGGACGTAATTTTCAAAACTATATTTTTTACCTTTTTGTTACTCAATAGAAGCATATTGAAACGTTCTTACAACCTAAAATTGTTAGCTGGGTAATGGATTTACACAGATGGACACTGTATTAGAATAATGAAATCCTGAACTCATGAGCAGATGACAGAATGAATCTTGACAGACTTGTTTATAAATTCTGTTATTCAACAGAGAAATGAGTAAATGTATTTATGTTTAAATATAAACAGCTCTGAGGTAATCAGCTTCATTTTTAAAGACTTTTGTATCACTGGACTCCAGATGGAGCTCAGCAGAGAAACACAATCAAATCTACACAGTTTAGATTTTCTGTTACACTCACAACTCAATGTCCTCATTAAGAAACGCAGCATTTATACCAACAAAAGTGAGAAGAATTATCTTTCCTTACAGTATCCCACAAAAAACGTTTTCAAACATCCAGAAGACTGAATGTCTGCAGATGATGAAACATCAAAACAGAGTGTTGAGCGATTGACAGGAAAAAGTTAGTTTATAAGATCATCTAAACAGTAGTATTTAACAGGGTTGAACCTGTGACTAATGGACTATATGAGGCTATAACACTGAGCTAGCTGATCTACATCAGCACATAGATGGATAGATTTGTTAGTTGGGCAGAATGTCCGCATCTTAACTCAATGTTACTTCATCTTACAAAAAATAACATGCATGATCAGAAGTGACTTTACATTAGTGCTTTCATTTAAAACATCATGTGTGTTCTGTAGCCTCTCTGTGCTTTCAGATGCATTAAAGAACTAGATTTGAATGTATGTTCTGAAGGAAATGTTGAGTGTGAGTTAAACAAGCTGCTGCTGGTGTTGTGGGCAGTTGCCAAAACACTGCCATGCAGTTACTAAGGGCTTCAAAGTAGTTTTTAACATGTCTCTATGCAATTATTAGAGTGTTACGGGTGGTTGCTAAGTGGGTTATTATATCTGGGCTGTAGATATGGCTTGGCTCCCTCCTTCAATATAAGTCAGACTGTAAAATTACGCACCCAGCTAACACTGTAAGGTCGTCAGAACATTTCCATAACATTTCCATTAATTAAAAAAGGGAAAAAAAGTATTTATTTTGTTCTAGGAACATTCAAAACGTTCATTTTTTTATGCTGTATTAACGTAACTGCATTGATAAAAGAACGTTATTCAAACTTTTTCAAAATTCTGTAACTTTTTAAAACATCCCATTAACAACTTAAGAATAATGTAAAACACGTTCTACTAGCGTTACCGCAAGAACACTTTTTGAAAACATTAAGAGAACTTTTAGAGAATGTTAATCAATGTTCTGAGAATGTTCCCTGTTAGCTGGGAATTAGAAAAATGTGTTTAGTTCTGAGACTGATCACACACAGATTCTCTGTGTCAGAAAGCATATAAACACAGCCAATGAAAGACTGTCATATTTTACACAGAGATTTATTTCATCAGTCACATGAACAGCACAGTAACATTAGCTGCCTGCTTCAGGACAGCATGAATAATGTGAGAGAATACAGAGACTACAAGCTGGTTTACACAGTCACTATAATATAAACACACAGCCAGATATATTCTTACAACAAACACACTTTCCCTCCCCATGATGCAATCCTGCTCGTAAAGTTTAAACCTACAGAAAACCACGATTCCACGTCTGCACTGCGAGTTTATTGTCTGTTCTACAAACCAGCAAAAAAACTGAGTACAAAAGACAGCATTATATCTGAAATAAACCATCTACATGAGCACAGAGAAAGTGCTTCTCATGCAAGATGTTTAATACAGCTGATTCCAAGAGAGTTTGGCGTTAAAGCAGAAATCCATAACTTTTGCCTCTCTGCTGACATCTTTGTTTGAAGCAAGTTCTGAGAAAGACGCCAGGTACAACCAGCAGTGTAACAATATTATTCATATAATACAGTTAAATATAGATAAAAATGCTTCCATATTATTAAAGGGATAGTTCACCCGAAAATTAATTTAAAAAAAAAATAAAACATTTTTTTACTTGTATATATTTCATCAAGTTTGTGTGACATACAGAAGTCCTTCAGCAGACATTTAGCAATTAAATGAATTTTTTAAATGAAGTTACAGTTGCAGAAACGTCTGCCTCACACCTCATAACTGTCCTGAAAGTTTGACCTGATCTTTCTGCTGTAGCTCTGCTGAGAGTTTGAGTCTCTTCAGGTGAGAAGTGCTGTTTGTGTGGTATGCAGAGCTTCTGCTATTGGGAGCGTTCCAAATCATTTATGAGGTTCTGTTTCAGTTAGTATGCAGGCAGTAGACAAAAAGACAGCAAGCTGCGCTTTGGAACAGAGCTATTGTTTCCCAACCGCAAGATCTCCACTGAGAAGGAGAGTTATATTGAATTTCGTATAGCTGTATCGTTACAGGACACTACAAACCATGTAGAATGAAAGACCACCTTCATTTTCCAACAAATCATTTTCCTCAGACAGTTTAACTCACTGCAGACTCCTCTGGCATCACCAGAGAAACCAAACCTGTGCTTATCTTGTACCCTTGTGTGTAAGCCTAAATCATTCTTACAGTTCTGCAGAATTCACCCTTTAAAGCTTTCTGTGATGGTTTGGGGACAGAATAAAATAGAACCATTATTTCTATTGACTGTCCATATTAAATATGAAAACCAGTGTGTGTGTGTGTGTGTGTGTGTCCTAAACGTTGTGTGTTTTAATCTCTGTTATCTTGATGTGCTCTCATTCCCAGAATGCTTAGCAGAGGTCCGGCATACGTAACTGACCAATAATGAACTGCACAGACAGGAAAGAATGAGACTTTAATGATGGAAATCCTCACTGGTCACTCACACAGTAAAATCCACAGGCTTTTAGCTGGAAATCTTATTTCAGTGATATGACCCTGTTTTTGTCTAGGAATTACAAAAATGTTTTCATAATCAAAAACACATTACTGTAAAATGACTTTCTGTTCTCATCCCCAACTGTGATAAGTAATATTTTCCGCAGACGAATCAATAAATTTAACAGATATCACGTAATAGCATTTCAAGAACAGGCTGTTGCTAAGTTTTGGGTTTTTGCTAGTAAACATTTCCCAACATAACAAGCGGCAACAAATAACCAGCAGTCAAAACCAGGTCCAAGTTCACCCCTGGAGCCCCTAAACTCCCACAATCAGACTGAAACAGAGTCAGAAACCCATCAGGGAGAAATACAGACTTTGATGTTTTATGTAAACATACTCCATTTCCTCACCAGCCATCCGGACCATTTACTCCAAATAAGCTGCAAAACGGGTCCTTCAGAAACCTTTATGATTATGACATCACAACCATGAGCACATTCAAAACATCATTCACACCTCAAAACACTCCAAACCTGAATGCAAAACAAATGAGAGAAGCTTGACCATAAAACACAACTTACAATTCAAAATTAAATATTATTATATATTTACATACATTTGGGATACGCTTTTATTTTAAACAACTTACAATGTATTCAAGCTATATATCTGATCAGTATGTGTGATTCAAACACACAACCTTTATGCTGTTAACACAATGCAGTTAAACTATAAGAAAACCTGTATTTTGTGACACATTCTGTTTTTGGTGCAAGAAATGTTGTTTGCCATTGTAAATGGGGGAAAATAAAATGATACTACGTGTACATGCTACCAAAAATGCACTTTTTATTCGATGTATAATTAGACGGTAATGTTTCAGTCTACCAGCAGATCTGCAGTGACCTCTAGTGGCCTGACAATGAATGTTCTGCATTTAAACATGAGAAACTGGTCACCTGTGCAGTCATACACATAATAAGCTTTACAGTTACTAAATTCTGTCAAACTTCCACACACACTGCTGACCACTTACAAAATGACACTGTAACACGTTTGCACCAGTGGGTGGCAGCACCTAATAACAAACCACACACTGTCTGATCTTACGCTGACTGTTTTACATCATTATTTTAACAGAGGTGACTCATATGCAAAACAGATGAATCAGCTTTTATCAAAACCAGCTTAATGTTTATATCACTTTGTCATATTCAAATTTATAACCATATAATTTTCATCTTAACTCAAGATTATTTTCACATACTGGGTATTATGTAGTACAATATTTTCAGTCTGCATTCTTTTCTAATTTTATGAAAAAATAAAAATATATTATCAGCACAATGTTAATAAAAAGTCAAATCTAAATTTTATTTAAAATCAAATTTAAAGACATCATGTACTGGAGCACAACTCCACAGCCAAAACCTGATAATTCATGTTTTCTCATCAGACTAAAAACTCTCCCAAGAGCAGCTTTCTTTAGTTCATTAACAGAAGCGAGGAAACCTGACACAAAATCTATACAAAGCAGTTAAATCTGCAATGTCAAAAAAATGATATTTAAAAATGCAGAATCAAATCACAGATCTCGAATTTTAAGAGTTTGGGCCTCAGTGCCTGTGGAACTGGACCAAACCAGCAGCTCAATCTGAGAGGACTGGCTCACATTTATTGCACTGTTTTATCTGCCTGTCGTGTCAAAAACAACTGAAATCCTTCATCTGTGTCACTGAATGTTAGATTACTGACTGCAGTCTGAAAGCTGCGCTTGTAATCCATTGAGTCAGAGTGATAATGCCATACGACAGATCAGATGATCAGATCAACAGTGAAGATCTATACAGAGAAGCGACACAGCACTCTGCGTGACGTCATCTGTCTGGGACGCCATCTGCGCTCAAAGTGTGACAGCTATACGTTCCCATGGAGACGCACATTATTTACTATGATTGAAAGAGAACCTTTGATTTATTATAACAGGTTTAAAACGTCAGCAGGCAACCTTTATTATCGATCAACCTTTAACCATTATCAAATGCACTTTACAGTACAGTACAGTAGGCACTATAATACAGACAGTATTTAAGCCTCTAAACATCCAGTGAGCCTTTTGTTTTTCTGAACTGATACACCGTTTCTACAGTATTTACACACATCACACCCCAAACATTTGGTATCAAAGAAAAGCTCATTGTGAACATAAGCACAGACGTTCATGAACTCATTATACAGGTGACAGAAGTGACTGATGCGCGCTCACGCGTCATTAACACACAGCTGACCTCTCACCCTCACAAACTCCTCTTAATAAATGACTGACATATTCAATACTTTAGCAAACAACAGCATCACTGCCAGAGAATAAAAACACAGATCACTCACCTTCTCCGCGTATTCCTGATCTTAAATTAATGAAAAGACGAAACGCTCGCATTTTCCATCCAGGTGTCGATTAGAGAAGCTCAGTTGCTCATATAATCCATCATATCGTGTCAGATTATTACTGCAGAGCGGTCGTGTGTTTATAAACACAGACATTGATGGACAGATGACAGAAAGATACACTCACTTCCCGCCGACAAACTTTAAATCACAGGAAGAGTCAGGTGGGCGCGTTTGATCTGATTGACAGGTGGACTGACTAATCATACGCCGCATGAGGAGGTAACCCCGCCTACGTGGAGATGGACAGCCAATAGCGTGGAGTCACGCGCTCTGTGTGAGTTTTGATGCGGACGCGCCGGTGCATCTGACAGTGACTCTGGATTCAATTTAATGCTGCAGTAAAGTAAAATTAAGCACTAACATAACATTTTATTTTCAATTTAAAACAAAGCGTGTGAATTTTTCCGTTTTCCTGCACTGTCTTTCTACCTCTATTTTTGTTGTTTGTTTTTTACCCCCATCTAATGGCAAAAGCGCCTCCTGATGCTAAACCATCACTAAACTAAACCATCACTAAACTAAACCATCACTAAACTAAACCATCGCTAAACCAAACCATCGCTAAACCAAACCATCGCTAAACTAAACCACAAACCAATACAATTAAATCTATTCACTCGATCTATTCAAACTTGTTCTTTGTGCAGCCAAACAGGATTTTCGGTACAAATAAAACATTTATTGCTAAACACACCTTTGTACAAATCTCACAACGTCTTACAAAGTTCTTCTATGAGAAGAAAACAAAGGAAAGAGGGACAGAAGGTTTTTATGTGTTCAGACAGTCCAGTTGAGGTAGTGATCAGTCAAGCACACCCTAAAGCTTTGCCTGCCGTGAAGAACATTTAATCACATATTTACCATTTACAAGATATTTACCATTTCAATCCCAGACCTGAAATGTCACTAAAAAGCTACAGTAACAAATTACACTTAAACCGCTTACAATTAACCAAATGTTAAACAAACTGGATAATCATAAACAGAACATAATATTGTACAAATCTGGGTTAATAAAAGAAGAAACAATATAAATGCATGGCTGAATAAATAATTTTCTATCATTTGTATGGTTTTGAAAAATCAGAGAACTCAGAGTCAGTAATGCTGACTCTATTATCACATTGATGACTTACTTTTATAATGTAAAATCTGACCAGATTTTCCTTTAAGAGACAAAACCTCATTTATACCATATCTAACTGATTGTCACGTGTTTCGTTTGAGGCATATAGAATATTACAAATGCTTAAAATCTTTAAAAATCATTTAATTCCTGTTGAAAATGTGCTGTAGTTTGTAACACTGTGTATAATTCAAAATATGCATTTAATCTAAATCTACAATAAAATTATCTTACACTTTGTTTTAATTAAGCATTAACGAAACCTTAATTTTTTAACACATCTGAAAACTACAAAATACCACATTCTCTGAGGTATTGTTGTGGCAGAGGTTTGTGGTTAATTGTATCACATATTTAGAGATTATAATACCAGCTCAATTAAAATCAGACACCTAACCATCCATTCATGTCACATTCTGTACATTATATTAATAAAACATGTAAACATATAGCTGCTTTCAGTCTTTTACAGCCCTTGCAAAGTTCTGATATTTACAGAAGTTTCTCTCTCAAATCCAACTCAGATTAAATATTGTAAAAATGAGTGACATTACTTTTATGACAATTGAATGGGCAGTTCACCCAAAAATGAAAATGCTTTCATCATTTACTCACCCTCATGTCATATCAAACCTGTATGACTTTTTGGGTTTCTGAGGAACACAAGAGAAGATATTATAAATGATGTTGGTAAAAAAAAAAAACAACAGTGCCACCCATTGACTTCTACGGACACAAAACATTTGGACATTTCTCAAAATATCTTTTTTTGTGTTTCACAGAAGATATAAAGTCATACAGGTTGGGAAGTCATGAGGATGAGTAAATGATGGAAACATTTTCATTTCTGTGTGGACTATCCCTTTAAATACCCCCTTCATTAAAAATACAAAAAAATACATTATTATATAACATAGCTGTATTTTTTGAAGGTTTTTACATTGCATGGTTATTTATTTTACCGGTTTAATTGACAATAATATTAAAAGGGGGAAATATGCATAACTGTCATCAAAACAATGTTACATTTTAATGCAAACAATCTCTAATGAACAACTTCCAATTTTTTTGTTGGGGCTGAAATCTGACATGTTTCAATAAGATTCACTTACAAATAAACATTTAATTTTACAATTATGGCACATTATAAAAGAATTTCTGTTGTCACTTACATATTATTTGGAAAAGAACTGCCAATTAAACAGAACTGTGTGTAAGTTTCTCAAACTTTTACTGTAATCCACCTAATAAATCTGCTGACTTTTGGAGCATAACCGGATTTGAACAGCTTAAAAGCTTAATGGCTGAAATGATCCCTGTGAAATCTGATTCAAAAACACTCTACAGCTGAGCAACCAAAACACTGAGTCTTACAAACATGTTGCAAGTACACAAAGATCAGTTCAGATGAAGGCATAAATAAAACCTCTCGATGCATCATGTCATTTGAAACTCCAGAGGCCTCTGTTCAAAAACATGACATTTGTTTGTAATAAAGAGCAAAAAAACATATTCTCTGTAGCTGTACAGCGGCTCTTGTCTGATGTTCTTCTAATGGATGTTTACATGCTCCCGTTTCCAAATGTTTCCTGACAAGATCCTGTTAGAAACTAGCACATCTGGGACTCGGGTTCCGTTCGGGTCCGTCGTGTCTGGTGGGCCTTGGCACAAGTGGAGGTATGACGGTTGAAGCTGTCTCTCCACATGAAGCGTTTGGAGCACAGACTGCACTCGTACGGTTTGATGCCCGTGTGGATCTTCATGTGACCAACCAAATGATGCTTCATCTTGAAACTTTTGCCACAAACTGCGCAACCAAACGGTCTCAGACCGAGGTGCATGCTCATGTGACGGTCTCTCTGGCTCTTGTGTGTAAAACTCTTGCCACACTGACAAGGATAGAGCTTGTAAACCACCGAGGTGAACCCTGAGTGAGACGTCTGTTCCTTCAGATCACCGTCAACTTGAGCAGAGACCTCCTCATCTTTAGCAGCGCCTGTACCTCCATCGAGGTTCGGTTTTTCCTTGGACTTTGGGTTGGAGATCTCGTCCGCAGCCTGTGGAAAGCCCTCCATGGAGGTGCCGTAGAAGTCCAGGGGTTCTTCGTAGGAGCAACTTCTATCCAGGCACTCCTCCAGACCCCTCACCAGTTTCTCATCTAAACAATCTTCAACCGTTTTTGGAGTGGGACAGTTCTGATCTGAATCGCTGACGGTGGACTCACTGCCAAACATGGCACAGGCCTCTCGACTTGACCTCTCTGTTTTTACATGCACTTTCTTTCTTTTACCCATGATGCTTTGCGGCACGTAGGGGGGTCTTGCACACTGGTTGTCTGTAGCATCCGATTCACTGCTGGGATTATCCGGAGAAGAGCAGCCGGCACTTTGCAACGCTCCTGATCCCAAAGCAGGAACAGAAATCCCATCTTCAGTTAAATCTTCCCCTTGGCCTGCAGTCTCACCCAGATCCTCATTATCCGTGGCGTAATCGCAGTCGCCTTTTGGCGATGAGCCGTGTTCATAATGAGCACGGTTGTTTTTCCTGTTTCCCACCTCTAGGAGCTCCGTACATTTGTCCACCACATGCCACATTTGCAGGAAGCTAGCCGCAGTGAGGAAAGCCACAACCTCTCCAGACGGCACGGAGAGCGCTCCGGTGTAGCAGGACAGCAGGAGCTGCTCGAAGACACACGGATGCATGACGTCGGGCAGCACCACGCGGGCGCTGTTCTTCAGCAGAACCTGATCGCAGAAGTACGGCGAGCTGGCAGCCAGCACGGCACGATGAGCCCGAAACTGATGACCACCGATGGACACGATGAGGTCACACAGCTGACCCCTCTGACGCTGCTGGTTTAATTTCTTCAGCAGCGAACAGGAAAAATCTGGGAACTCCACGTGGAAAGAGTTCGTCCCTGTCTCCATGGTTACCTAGAATCTAAAAGTTCTGAAAAAAGAAAAGGTTGGGTAAAATTAATTAGTAAAATGTTTTGCTTTAACAGTAAACATCATGATTTACATAATAAATGATAAAAACAGATCAGTAAAAATATTAATATAACGATGTAGCAAACATTCTGTGGGCCTAATCAGGTATATGATAAAACATTTTATATCCTAAAAGACAACTGTCCATAAGTTTTCCAAGTAAAAGTTTCTACCCAGCTAACAGGGAAAGTTCTTAGAACGTTCTCTAAACGTTCTCAACGTTATCAAACACAGACTTGCAGTAACGTTGGTAGAACGTTGTTTAATCATATATGTCAAAAACGTAGTAAGTAGTAAGTGGAAGGTTTTGTAAAACATTTGAATAACGTTCGTAAAACCAACAGCGTTAATACAACGTCTAAAAACTGAACCTTTTGAAAGTCCTAGAACGTTTTTAACGTTTTCGTTACTTAATGGAAACATTAGGGAAACGTTTTTACGACCTAAAATTGTTAGCTCGGTAATTTTTTAAAAGTATGTCTAAATCTCTTGCACAAATTGATCATGGTAACAATACTGCCAAAATACCACAGTTACAGTTGTGTTACATCATCATTAATAAAAAGTGGCAGAAATTGTCTCAAAGTTTCAATTTATTAAAATGTATTATGAGATTCAGATATAAAGAGAAAAACAAGCTACATCATTATTGGCTGTAAAATTCTGTGCAGTTTTAGAAATCAAGTGAGAATCACAACAACTGAGATGTTGTCATATATGAGGTTTGAAATACGTATAACATGATAATATATGTATATAATCTTTAAACTGCTGAACTGTCAGAATTCATAATTCGTTTTTTAATACAGATCAGGCTAACCAGCTATACGGCTAGTTAGCATCAGTATTTAAAAAACAATATTAGTATTTTAACACGTGACGTGATTGTTGTTCATGAAAGGAAACTGATCACAGTTTTCCGCATTAATAGCGGTTTAATAAATGGCGTCTCTTACCGTTTCATGCATCGTTTTTGTCGGGTTTACTGAAAGCTAAACATCCTCCTCTCTTCCGCGAGCCGGATCGTGACGCACCTCCTGCGTCATCACGCACAAGTCGCGTGGCGCGGACAGCAATGTAAACAAACACGCCCCCTGACGTCAGACTGTCAAGTTTTAGAAACGGTCAGTGTCACCAATTTGCTCACATTTAATTATTAATCTAGAAACAGTGTTTATTATTTCTTCTTCAAAGTTCTAGTTTAAAGGCGGTTTTAATGACAGATTTTTACTCTGGTGTCAGAAAAATGCTGTGCAAACAGAATATCTCCATTAGGTGGCGCTATAGGATAACTGCAGCCGTGGTGCTCATGTGAGTTACACAGGCTCGAAGCTCCAGGGCAACAGTTAAAATAATTCTGAAATGAAAACAATTGTATCAGATTGCAGTTTCAATCAATTTTAAAGAACCTTTTTGCCCCTACAAAGAACCTTTCGTGCAATAAGTTTTCATGAATAAAAGCCAAAGAAGGTTTTTGCTGAATCTAAACATGTAGAAACACCAAAAATGAAACAATCAGTAGAAAGTTTGAGGTAAATTGAGGTTTAACACTGACACGTTGTGTTTTCAGAGAGACAGAAGCTCTTCTGCTGTAATAGGTCAGTCTTTAAACAAACTCATATACCAAAACAGCCACATGAGACAGTAACTGTGATGCAGAGTGATGGATGTGTTTGATCCATGCTGACATTTAACACTCACTGCTAATCTCATGCAACAGAAACATCAAATGATAACTTTCCCAGCTGTCAGGATCAAACTGAGCCCATATCGAGCGATTCTATCACATGATGATTCTGTCATACAGATTATTATTGAATGAATTTCACACTGTATTGAATCTTTCAGGGCTGAATATAAGGGGTGACTATTTATTAATTTGACATGATTTAAGTATAACATATGCTAAAACAATGACTCATAACGAAATATTTGAATGTGTGTTTAATGAGTGAATTTCATTTCAGTGTGAGTTGGTGAATCACAAAACCTGTCAGGAAGATTTCATATTTTAAACTCCAGCTATCTCTCCTGTGCATCCTTTAGAGTAATTTCAACAATGACTCAAACTGTGCTCACAGTAGCTAAGACCAGCTGAAGTCTACAATCAAAAGTCAGAGATTTCAGAATTAACTCGAATATTTCTCATTAAATTCTTCAAATAATCAAAGTTATGCTATCCACGGTTCTCCTAAGGAATTGAAGTCAGTTTAAGACAACCTGGATAATAAATGAAGCATGAACTAAGAGGTCCACAAAATATCTTCCCCAGTGTCAACAGATGTTTTTCATAAAATTGCATTCGAGAAATAAAAATAGAAATAAGTGGGACAGTTGTTAAATTAATTAAGAGTATGGAGCTGTAAAACGAATGTAGATTTGCACATTTGGTTGAAAAGATTAAAATGATTCTAAGCACAACCTTCTCTGCAGCTCAGCAGCTATGAAACAATAAAAGCTCTTCTCTCAGCAGCTGTCAGAATGAGCACTCAGAGGTCTCACTGTGTCAGACGTGTGTCGATCATTCGCCACCTTCAGCAGGAAATCAATGCGGCGTGACATATCTCACTGAATCAATGTTATGATGGACACCCCGTCAAACAGAGTGCTGACAGAAACCTCAACGGACGTCCATTACAGATCACAGGAAAGCACAATGGCGTATGATTAAGTTCCTACCACAATCTCAACAATACTGACAGACAGCAGTTCAAGTGTAAAACAGAGCACAGCGAGAGAAAGCTTGCCAACACTTAGCGTGCAGAGACGCTGAAACAGCTCACGCTAGCTGCTCAACCCTGAACTGAAACACCAGAAGTATGAACAGCTACAGTCTGTAACTTCTGCCTCTCTGTTACCATCTCTTACCATTTAAAACATTCAACTGCAGGTTACTTGTGGAGTTATTTTCTGAACATGGGCAACAAGTTTTCATTTACATTTTCAGGACTACACTAGCATATACTGTAAATGACCTCAAAATTAACACACATGCTTTTCACTTTAATTTCTCTAAATAGCCAAAAATTGTACCAACTGTAGCGACAGACAGATTGGAAAAAATCAAACTTCAGGACTACACCATTTTAATCAGCTCCACGCCCAGCTAACAGGGAACGTTCTCAGAACATTGGCCAATGTTCTCTAAAAGTTCTCAAAATTATCAAAAATGTTCTTGTAGTAATTTACATTTTTAACATTACATATCCAATATTTAAAAATCTTACTTCTAAAAAGATAGACCAATATAAACTGCAACTATATTTAACTGCAACTATATTTACCTATAATCATTTATTTTTCATTTTAAAACATTGACCCAAAGATTCACTTTTAAACCAGTTGATCTGGCATCATGTCTTACAGCGGAGAAAATGAAGACTCGAAAACAACCAAAGTCATACAACAGGCATTTTTTCATGAAATGCTGGACCAGACAAGCTGTTTCATCTAAATTCCACAGTTCAGCCTCTGTTATTTCCGGACTGAAGCACACAGACAGAATCCTGGGAATATTGTATCTGCCCCCAGCACAGAGGCTGGAAAAGGTTATGATGGGGTGGACTCTCCAGCTCAAGGAAGGTAACACAGGTGAACTGACTAAAGTTTTTTTGCTAACACTTTACAAAAAGGTTCCATTCATTAACATTAGCTAATGCATTAGTTAACATGAACTAACAAATACAAAATAGCAAATTCAAACTAATGTTAAGAAATAGAACTTTTTTATGAAGTGTTACAGTTTTTTTACTTTTATTATGAAATTGAAAGAAATGCTTGGTCATATAAATTTACATATAAAAACATTTTTTGTATTATAACTAATAGTTATATTTTATCAAAAGTGATATGAAAATATGTAAAGATACATCACAGAGAATATCTTCTATTACTTACATAGAGTTATAAAGTCAAAAGCGATAAATCCCTCAAAAACGATCACACAGGCCTGTTTCTGAAGTCAGACATTTTCTTGAGTCTGAATTCTGGATTCTACATTGTTTTGATTATGTGGAGAAACCGCCGGCTCATTATCTCACAGGAATAGAGAGTCTGGAGCTGTAGGAAGGTGGAGAAGTTAGCAAAATATTTACTCAGTCTTTTCAGTGCAGTTACCACTTTAACTGAATTAAGCAGCTGCTTCAGGTCAGAATGACAAGAGCAGAAGATCCGGGTCAGAACACTGAGTTCAGGGTCCTGGTGGTTGATAATTTTCTGGACATCAGTGTAAAACAGAGATCATGCATCAATAGAGCTTGAACGTTTTCAGTGTCTTTACTTTATAGATGACACTGTAAGAACAGTAAGTGGTTGTTTACAGTATGAAATGTCTCTCAGTTATGTTTCCAAAGGCAAACTCATCTCTGACTTACTGATCAGTAGTAAAACCTTCTTCTACATTATCTTCTGTCTGTATCAAAGTAAAGAATATTTCCTTAATCCAGGATTACAGTAATCACAGGAGCATATAATGTGTGTTTTAACCAGAATCTGGATCATCATGTTGACCTGATCTGTCTGAGAAGAATCTCAGTGGGTTTTGAAGAAATACAAACCATGCACGTTGATACCACAAGCTTACTAAATGACTCAAAGCAAAAACCTTCTGTACTGAGTTTTGTATGAACAGTCAACAGTTAAGATCCAGATTCAGCTTTTATTGTGGGATGCTCTTCACACAACTCCTCTGGCTTGAATCTTCCTCACTCTCCCCATCTAATAACAAAGCAATCAATAGACAGAGCACTTTAAATGTCTTCTCTGCTCTGCTCTGCTCTGGGATGTTGACCTCTGGTGGTTCACTCACAAGTGCCCTAAATGAAAAATTAGTTTGGTATTGCGACTTCACCTCTGTGTGGATTCAGGAAAGGTCGGCCGATTTCATAAAAATTCGCAACAGTTTTTCTTCCACAGATCGTTGTTAATACGTTTTTTGATGATCTTTCCTCTTAAAGGATGATTAAACTGTCCACACTTCTCATCGGCTACTGATATTTCTGGAGTGCCATCTGGAAAAATTAATAAACCTGATGGAGCAGACAGTCGAATTCTTTTAGTTTTATCATTGGCGCGATGATTTCTTCTCTATAATGGCTTACTGTGACCCACATACTCATGATAAAGCTGCAAACTTTCACCAGCGCCATCTCTGTTTAAAACACAACATTGCAGGTTTTCTTTACATACTTTTCATTATGTATGTTAAAGTCAAATAAAGCCAAACCATTATTATAATTGTTAATCATCACTATAAAGTTACTGTTGTGAATGTGGGTAAGATAAAGAGATTGTGTTCAACACTGATCTGTACTTGCTCAACAACTTGTTGTTTATTTTTAGCCTAAAATAGTTACAGATTGCAGCTTTAATGTTAATCTCATTTTTTTAGTTTGTCAGGTGTCAAAAAGTAATTTTTGTCCCTTACAGACATTTTTTTTGGTCTATCACCTAGCAACCAGTCAGATAACCCTAGGAACTGCATAGCAACATGTTAAAAACAACTCAGAGCACTAGAAAATGCACTATAAAGCTATTAAAAATACTTTAACAGCTCCATAGCAACACCCTGACAACCAGCCACAACTGCCTTCAGTCATAGTGGTAATTGTTAACCAAAACAATTAACAATTTTGTTAGGTGTATGTTAGTCATATTTTGTTCAGATTTTGTATCATTTTAGTTTTCTCACAGTTTTTTTCATGCACTCAGTCACTAAATCGATCATGTAACATTCCTGGACCATAAAACTTCTAAAGTTTCACGCCTCACGTTTGGCCTTTTAATGATCCCACAGACAGAATCCCGGCGTTCCCTGCTGAAGCAGACACTCATTCCAGGAGAGCCAGATGTCTGGATGCTGCCCTGGCAACCACTGATCAGAACATGCAGGAGGGAGAGACAGCGAGGCTGAGACACAGACGTCTTGAGAACCGAAGGGGGTCTGCGGTGTGAAACCCCTCAGACGATCCACATGGGTCTCTTCCAGAGGAACGTTCCCAAAGAATGTCTGGAATCTCTGATGGGAATCTGAAGTCCTAACTGCTGTGACCCTGACCTATATTCTATATTATAATAGCATATAGAAGCACTTCATAAAGTTCTGTATAGTCAGTTTCAGGTTCATGCAGATGCTAAAAACTGATAGTAGAAGCTTCTTTGCCTAGAAAGAACAAGAAATGCTGGTTATAAAATGTTCCGTTTTTTTAATATATTTTAATAAAATGTAAAAATTGATTTTAGAAATATAAAGCATTATCGCACGCATACCGTATAGCACTTTTTTGTGCAACCCTTTATACTGTATATGTGTGTGTGTGGCTTCTAGTGATAACACTGTGTTGTTTAACTGCTTTAAACTGTTCAGTCACAGTCAGGTCTGATCAAACACAGTTAATCTGATGAAGTATTTCATCACCAGCTGTCCTGCACACACTGATGATAAGATGCAAGTGTTACTGACACGAGTCAGTGTTAAAGACGACTGCAGA